>BSQZ01000153.1:320000-347500 GCA_033239005.1 Lamellibrachia satsuma | reverse complement strand
ACACATATGTTTCTGCCAGTTCCCCAGTCTCTCCTCTCCAGGTTGTATGGTACACTGTTAGGAATGTAAACGTACACACATATGTTTCTGCCAGTTCCCATGTTTCTCCTCTCCAGGTTGTATGGTACACAGTTAGGAATGTAAACGTATACACATATGTATCTGCCACTTAAAAGCATCTAATGTGACGCATATTGAACAACGCAAGTAAACTAATAAATTATTAATTACATTTAACGTAAAATATTTTTTAGGTGGAACACATTCTCTTGACGACACATTTAAAAAAACATAACTCTGCACAGCGTCTTGCTCTCGTTCTGAATAAAGCGCATTTTACGACAAGATTTCGCAAAGTTTGTCAATATATATATACTACAGGTGATTATTACTATGTCTGTGTAATTCAGTCGATTAATTTGGTATGTAAATTACATATATATTACAATGTAAATTATGCAACGATGTTTGTTCATTCTAAAAACAAATCGCCTATACTAGTAAGTATGCTTGCCCTAGGGCTAAGCCTAGACTATGTGATGACAGCCGTCGTCCAGTTACATAAATTGTTGAATGCCGCTTTTATTTGCACAGACTACCATTTTATCACAATTACATTGATGAAGACGAAGATCACGTTTTAACAAGTAAAATATGTTTATAATATTGGAATGTTTTACTAATTTGGATTTGTTTCGCATTTGGCAAATAATGTTTCAACCGGATAATCGCAATTGTGTTATATAATAGGACTAGGCTTTAAAACACTTGTTTAATATGTTTAATACTTCAAATAAACATATTTGGGTATGGACGTTACATAGTCGTAGATGAACCTGGACCTAGGGTTGGTTACTGGTTAACAAAATAACATAAATAATCCAAACACAAGTCCTGGATCCGCCGTCGACACAACAATTACAAAACTTGGCGCTAATTTATTGCGACTAACAAAGTCTTCAAAATGACATCCTGCAAAAATATGTGTTTGTTTCACAAAAGATTGGGATCATATTTTATATCATATGTCATTAATTACACTGTTAAATATTCACGGTTTCGTGTTACAGTTTACGAGGCTGCAACATCCCAGCCGAGGGAATGGTGGCGTTGGCTGCGGCGATAGAGACGTTAACGGCCCTGACAGAACTCAAGTAGGTGAACATGTGTACATATGTACAAATACATGATATGTGTACACAAGCTGTCGTACTAATATAATTAAATGTACGTACAAATACAATATTTATTTTAGAAGTTGTATGTGTCTACATCAATATAACTATTTACAAAATGCAATCCAAAGTATTGTTAATTAAATTAAATTAAATTAAAATGCATATTTCATGAATAATAAATAATGAAACACCAGTAATTAGTATTAACTATTCACGTGTTATGTTCGTTAACCTTCACTCTTTGTCTCAATATTGTTTTTAAACTGATCCGTGAATTAATACAACATTATTTTGAGGGTTCAACATTTCTCGTTACACAAACACGACTTTTCAAAACAAACAGTCGTTTGTTATGCTTTGTGGCAAGAAACATTTGTGTTTGTAGAGTCGAGTTGACTGAAAGTTATTTGTTTGTAGATTATTAGTTTTACTTCGGTCAGAGAAATGTGTTAATTACTGCGTCAGTTCACGGAGATAATTTTTACTTTACAGACTCAGCTACAACGATGTATCACCGGCGGCAGCCGAGAGACTCGCCCTGAGTCTGGAGAGTCTGAAGAGACTCGAGACACTCAAGTAAGATTTGTAATTACGTTGACTTGACATAGTTTAATGTTGAGACGTCAATTGTTGGTGACTCGGTGAAACAGTTACACACGCACGTACACACGCTGTTTAATTCGCACGCACGAACGTACTCAGTTGTCTGTGTCGCATGTCGTTTACTTTACACGTGTTCATGTTACTCGTGACATTTGTCTGCAGGTTGGAGCGGTGTCACATCGCAGACTCCGGGGCGCGACAGATCGTCGCAGCGGCTGTCGACTTGCCGAATCTAAGGAACCTCAAGTAAGTTGAACTGTGTTATTTCACTCGTCTATCTTCTCTCAACCGGGTAATTACCCCATCTGACGGGGCACGTGATGTTCTACCTACCTACTACAAAACATTGTGACAGTCTCCACCGAGTTTGTGTCGTCAAGTATCCTTGAAATTGTAACTTTTTAGTTGTAGTTTATTTTTTGTTCCTCTCAACAGTCTTTTCTCAAAAACCTGTCACGTCTACTATCGCCAAATTAAACATTTATGGACAGTAGATGACTATGTAATGTTACCAAATGTGTTGCTGTCAAACGTTTTATTGGCGACAACTAAATTGTTTAATAATGTTTTATTATAATTTATTTTAATAATATTAAATTATTAACTTGTGTTATAAATTTAACAGATTTTTCACAAAAGACTTTCGACATCCACAGTCCGTGATAGACCACTGTGTGGGGTGACTCTGAAGGCGTTATGTAATCACCCCCCCCCAGTGTGTGTTTGGATTGAATAAATAGGGAGGGTTTTGGAGGGTTGAGTGGAGGGTTGAGTGTGACGTCACAATGTTTCTGTGTGTTTGTTGTAGTCTTGTAGACAATCACATCTCACCCGACGTCGAGGGACAGCTGGAGGAGGAGACGCGTGAGAGGACACACCTGTGGTGGGAGACATATCGGAGCGAGGGACTGTGTGTAGGGTGAGTAGATCTATTGTCTCTTGACACATGCACTGACACACGCACTGACATGCACACACCCACACACACACACACACACACACACACACACACACACACACACATACACTCACACACACACGCATACACGCATATACGCCACTAACACGCACACACACACATACTGACACACGCACTAACACACACACACACGCACGCACGCACGCACGCACACACACACACACACACACACACACACACACACACACACTGACACACGCACTAAACACACACACACACACACACACACACACACACACACACACACACACACACACACACACACGTACTAAATGTAACACGTGTGTCGTATGTTGTAGACTGATCGTCCAGCGGTCGCCCCCAGTAACCTTGATGGGCTGTGATAGACTCGGTTGTGTACCATGGTCGTATGAGGTCTAGAATGATCAGCTACGCTAGAGCAGTATATCGACGACTCTTGGCGACTTCTAGATTTTTACTCTGAAAAGCTGAAACTTGCCGAAACCTGATACAGTGGATTCGACTGTGAACTGTTGCCGGCATACAAAGCCATACGTCATTTCCTGTATTTCGTTGAAGGACGCGTTTTCCACGTCTACACCTTGACAAGTTCAAATCGGACTTTCGGTGTGTACCCGGAAAGGGTAACGTAATCGATGACGTAATCGATGACGCACAACGAATCGTCGTTGACGAACCATCGCCAGTCTTTGCAGTTAATGCCAGAAATTGCCGGTGTTACTACTGCATTTTGACGCGCTGGATCGTGACCTGATCTGACCTGCGATCTGAGCGTACAAACATGTCGATCATCTCACAGCACCTCGACGATTTCAAATACGTGAGATACCAACTGGTAATGGCGAAGTCATTATGTGCGACGTATCGACGTCCCATTGCACGGAGACGCTGCATTTTCCAAACATTGACGATATGTCTCATCCAGGAATACATACAACTCGTTTGGTCTACTCGCACTCTGTCTGACCGAACATGACTAGTGACGTCACAGCATGTATGACATCTTGTATTTCTTTTCAACGCGCGAACATACACCGGAACTTGACTGTCACGCTATATCATTTCGACGTCCCTGACCGACGTTTTGATAAAATTCGTGTTTGAACTGGGAGCAGGACATGTGGTCCAGTAACAAAAGTACTGAAAGCTGCGCTATGACGTCATAGTGGTGTTGTTACTGTCGTCACATAGGTGTTGTTACTGTCGTTACAGAGGTGTTGTTTCTTTCGCCACAGAGGTACTGTTTCTGTCGTCACATAGGTGCTGTTTCTGTCTTTACATAGGTGTTGTTACTGTCGCCATATAAGTGCTGTTACTGTCGTCACATAGGTGCTGCTATTGTCTTTACAGAGGTGTTGTTACTGTCGCCACAGAGGTGTTGTTACTGTCGCCACAGACGTGTTGTTACTGTCGTCACAGAGGCATTGACACCCTCCCCCGTTGTACACTTTATACGACTACGTAAATGTGTACAATTGTGAACGGCCCCTTACGTGAACAAAGTCACCAATTACTTGGCTGTGAAGATAAACTGATACAGAAGATACTGTTAAACTACTGTCACTGTAATTATTTTTCAATACTGAACAATGTGCATGTTTTCATTAATTTGTGGGTTACTTTTCCATTAACGAGGATATTAGAAATGCATTTGTTAATACATTGAATGCACAGGCCGGAAGTAGGTTGCTATTTCTGGCACGGTCTTTCTTCTGGTCAGTGACGCCGGTACACTCACTAGAGATCGCTACATCTCGTGGAATAGATTACTACGATACTGAGTGCAATGTATATTACTGCGTTAAGCTACATGATATATTGAACAAAAACTTGTCAGATATTGTTTGTGTCCTGATCATTCAGGCGTGACAGTTAGATGGAGGTACATCTTGATGTATTGGGTATAAAGAATTAGTACACAACAATAGGTGATTGTGAGGTGATTTATTGAAAAATCATGGGTCAAGACGTGCAATACATTTCACACATGACATCCCGATGACGACGGTGCACTGGGGTTAAGACTAAATCTTCGAATTCCTGCAGCGTGCAGACGATTTCGGAGGTTTGCGCAGTCACCCTTCATCCATAGACTGGCCCATTGGTGGAGGTTGGGACAGACCACACTTTCACAGTCACCCTTCCTCTAAAGACTGGCCCATTGGCGGAGGTTGGCCACAGACCACACTTTCACACCGGATACGTTATAAAAGTTTGTTTTTCGTCCTACTACATTAGATATACAGACGCTGATGGATCACGTATCACTACATTGACTGTCACGTAGAACTACTACATTAGATATACAGACGCTAATGGATCACGTATCACTACATTGACTGTTATGTAGAACTACTGCATTAGATATACAGACGCTGATGGATCACGTATCACTACATTGACTGTTATGTAGAACTACTGCATTAGATATACAGACGCTAATGGATCACGTATCACTACACTGATTGTTATGTAGAACTACTACATTAGATATACAGACGCTGATGGATCACGTATCACTACATTGACTGTCACGTAGAACTACTACATTAGATATACAGACGCTTATGGATCACGTATCACTATATTGACTGTTATGTAGAACGTACCAACATTTCAAGCTAACTCTCATGGCTGAGCCGAAATTGAGGGGTGTCAGCTGTAGGTGCGTTTTTCTATAAAAACAATGATGTACGTAATAGTCAAGAGTTTCATGCAGCATATATCTTAATGGAGGGTAAATGTGCTGTGAAATTGTAAAGAAAATCGTTGAACACATTTTCCAGGAATCCAAAGAAAGGTTGTAGTGGCGACCTATGGGAAAATCAACTGTAGTGTGTCTGCTATTTGAAAATACGACCTGTTTTACCATCAGAGCGTACAATAACATGTTTTGAGAGAGTGGAGGTTTTGGGGCGCATTTTTAAACTTATATTTACCAGAAATACGAGCTGCCATTGATAATTTTCACGGGTTTCACACAGCATGTTTCTCAATGGGGGAAGGGGGGTGCGCTGTGAAATGTCACTAGAAAAGTATAAGCTAGGCGGCATATGGGACAATCAAATGTAGTCTGTCCCCGACGTACCCGGGTTTATTGGTCCTCTGTATGTGACGTTATATTACGAACCCCTCACCTAGGAAGATCACCCTCTGGCCCATTTTATGGACACGTGTCCTCACACTGTGAAATGTCTTTCTAATGCACACACAAACACACGCAACCATTGCTACCAAAGCACGCTCTCGGTCGCCATTATAAAGTCTGGGCATGACAAACAGTGAAGTTCAAAGTCGATATAGTTATTTTCTAACTGCTGCGATGTAAGGCTTGACAACAGTGTCAATTTCCGAGTGAAATCGAGACACGGGCATTGACTACACGTGCATTATACATTTTTCATATGTGGCCACACTCAGAAACAGTTGAGTGAACATCCATGTTGCTGTGTGGGCAGCCAGTACCCGGCCAACAAGGAAAATAGCCCTACAAACCCTTGAATTACGACGCCAGTTTTATGTTAATACATTAACGTGCTTTGTTGTGAAGCTTTATACAAGGATACATATTGTGTGTCGGCTGTACACTACACGAAACAGGGAAATACATTACAGGCGAAGGCATGTGGTGTTATCGGAGACGTTGGGAAAATCCCGCCTATCTGTGAAAAATGGAACCTATGCTCAATAATGACACAAATTCACATCATTTAGGTCGGTTTGTACTCAGAGTGTTCATTTTCATGTAAGAGTATTATATAGATTATGAAATATTATGGTATTGTATAGATTATGAAATATTATGGTATTGTATATATTATGAAAAATATATATACTGTGTTGTGATATATAACGCCAGTATCCGCCCAGATAACGCGCTCTTGGCGCTTCCTCTGTTATCAGATAACGTTTTGTGACAGCAGCTAATTCAGTACCTGTGATATATGGGTTTATGTAGACCGGGAGCATTGGCTCTGTGTGTTCACGACATATTGTTTTCATTTTCCTGTGTAGGGTCGTTCACATCTCCCGAACACGCGATGTTGTATTTATGTTCACTTCAAAAGAAGGGTGTTATCATAAGAATTTGGGTAGGCGATATTATGGTTTTTTCCTTTGAAACCAAAGCTAAAAGTGGGTCAGCCAACTGCTGACTGTGCACAAGCTTAAGATTCGGTTTAAATAAAAACAGAGCGCTTTGATTGAGTTTGCTGAGCCTTTTTGTCCAACTCAACTGGACCCTGTTATGATACTTGTTGCCACGTTCATGTGCTGCCAACCACCAACTGGACGTTCTCACTTCTGCACACCACAATTGCTGCAAATGTGCACTTTTCCCAGTTCACGACTATTTTGTCAGAATGCTACAATCCTTGATTATTGGAACTATATTAATCTGCTTTCAACCCGGGAGCAAACTTATGATACCTGCCCAGTTCCTTATCCCTACTTTTGCGATGGAAGTGCCGAGAAGGGAGCTACACATTTTTAAACCTGTCCTGAATATTATGTCGATATCGTCGTAATAATCGGTACCTAGAATAGCATATGTTTGACCACTAGAGGGCGGATGTGTATAAACACAACACATCGGGGGATCGAGTGTCGATGGAAGTACAACACATAATATTGTACTTTAAATTAGAGCGTCGGAATAATGATGTATCCACAACAACGACAAACGCTCAAATAGTTACAGAGAGTCGGAATAATGATGCATCCCCAACAACGACAAGCACTCAAATAGTTACAGAGAGTCGGAATAATGATGTATCCACAACAACGACAAACACTCAAATAGTTACAGAGAGTCGGAATAATGATGCATCCCCAACAACGACAAGCACTCAAATAGTTACAGAGAGTCGGAATAATGATGTATCCACAACAACGACAAACACTCAAATAGTTACAGAGAGTCGGAATAATAATGTATCCACAACAACGACAAGCACTCAAATAGTTACTGAGAGTCGGAATAATTGTGTATCAACAACAACGACAAACACTCAAATAGTTACACAAACAGTATTATTGTCGTTAAAAACCTAGACAGAAGCAAATCCCCTGGTCCAGATGAGATAGGAGACATGCTATTGGTGGGACTATCGAAATCGATATGTCAACATTTGAAATATATTTGAAACGTCAATAAAAACAGCTAGTATTCCAAACGACTGGAAAAAGGGAAACTATCAGCAATTTAAAAAAACTTAAATAAGGCATTCGCAAGCAATTATTGTCCAGTAAGCCTAACACGTATACTATGCAAATGCGTGGAAAGGATAATTAGAAACCATATTATTGAATATGTGAAGGAAAATGGTGTATTTAGTCAAAAATAATATGATTTTGTATCAGGGCTTTCAACAGTCCTCCAACTTGTTATAGTTTTAGATAATTAGACCTTAGGACTCGTTAATGGTAATGAATATATCATTTATATGGACTTCCAAAAAGCTTTTGACACAGTATCACACAAACAGGTTAATACATAGAAACTATAGCTTTACTATTAAGAGGGACATAATACATTGGATAGAATAATTTCTCACATATAAAAAACAAAAGGTGGCTGTGAATGGATAAAAATCAAAATGGGACAAAGTGACTTCTGTGAGACCTCGGGTTTCTGTTTTAGGACCATTACTATTTGTGTTATATATAAATGACTTACCATAATTAACAAAGTCTGATGCATTTTTATTTGTAGACGACATCAATATATTTATAGTTGTTACAAATAAAAATGATTAGGACATCTTACAACACGACCTAAATATCTTAGAGCAGTGGAGTTATTACAATTTCATCCCGACAAATGCAACATCTGACTACTGGTAAAAATAATGTTGGGACAATCGAATATTCTATAACCTTAAACAACATCAAGCATACGCTCAACACAATTGAAAACCAAAAAAAGATTTATGGATCACTGTAGACACAAAGCTGTCCTTTGGTGATCACGTTAATCACTAACGTCTGGTCAAATGTGTCGATAGTTTACACACCAGCAGACATTAATCACAATCGCCAAACGTTTCGTAAAATATCAAAAACATACCTTTAACTTGCTCACCTATATAGGAGTATGGCAGTATGAGAACAATAAGAAAAAATGCATTATATAGGCACACAAAATTCGAGGAAAGCGCTTTCTCTCGACGGCGGCAAAGGGAAACTCTGTAGCAAAATGCGAAAATTAAAAGTCTACATCAACTGGTATTCCCAAGCTGTCACCCATCCAATTACTAACCGGACTCGACGTTGCTTAACTTCGGTGATTTTGATGAAAACTGGTGTTTTCAAAGTGATATGGCTGTATACATTTCAAAATCTTTACTTCGCATCATTTATAGTCAGACAACACTGTACGGATGGTAAATACTGTACGGATGGTAAATACTGTACGGATGGTAAATACTGTGCGGATGGTAAATACTGTACGGATGGTAAATCCTGTACGGATGGTAAATCCTGTACGGATGGTAAATCCTGTACGGATGGTAAATACTGTACGGATGGCAAAGTGAACTCACTGAGCGGATAAACTCGACTTACCCATATATAGTAAATAAAAACCCACATCAATGTATGTCACTGCTTAGAATGGATGCGTGCGTTTGAAGAAACCGCCCAACTAGACATCAGTTTACGGAAAAGATATATATATATATATATATATATATATATATATATATATATATATATATATATATATATATATATATATATATATATATATATATATATATATATATATATATATATATATATATATATATATATATATATATATATATAGCGCGGTATCCACTACTTCACGCTTCACCCCCTGGCAGACCTGTTCATTCCATGGCCATCTCAATTTCTCTGGAAAGCAATCAACCAGGCTGTAATTGCGCGAAGACTATTCGTTCAAATTAACACCACTGTATTGCCAGGTACTCATTTATACAGCTCAGTGAACTGTGGCAACGTGGGGTGATCGAACTTGCCTAAGGTTCCAAGCGATCGCAGTGAGATTTGAAAACGGTTTCTGTCGATTGAGATTCCGGCCTTCTAACCGGTATGCCACCCCCGCCGGTGTGGGGCTATCTGATATGTTACCCTCTGGGAAACTTCGATATTAAGCTGAGTCTTAGAACAAGAAGACTATGCAAGATCGTGCTCCGACTACTCCAATAGTTGCCCCTGAACAGCTGTGTGTCCGGAATGGTCCAGTACCGTATAATGGGCAAAAGTGTTGTTTTTAACTACCAAGCGTAATTTATATATATTATGTTATGCTTGTCAAAATGATCTAAGTAAAATCAAACAAACAAGCTATCTTCCGGAAAATTGTACTACCAACTTTCTCAGTGATTGGTAATATGATTTTCCGCTGCATTAAAACTGATTTATCCGAAATTGAGCCGTCGAAAAGATGTCTTCCCTTTTCAAGTAATTTTACCTAAATCATTTGGACTTAGTCCTTTTTTGAGCATACATTTTTTTACGATTCGTAAACGAGTCGGATTAAGTTATACTTAAGTGAAGTGTGTGGACGGCTGTAGACAGCACCAAGCTGTTGTCGAGTGATACTTAAGTGAAGTGTGTGGACGGCTGTAGACAGCACCAGGTTGCTCTCGAGTGATACTTAAGTGAAGTGTGTGGACGGCTGTAGACAGCACCAAGCTGTTGTCGAGTGATACTTAAGTGAAGTGTGTGGACGGCTGTAGACAGCACCAGGTTGCTGTCGAGTGATACTTAAGTGAAGTGTGTGGACGGCTGTAGACAGCACCAGGCTGCTGTCGAGTGATACTTAAGTGAAGTGTATGGACGACAGTAGACAGCACCAGGCTGCTGTTGAATGATACTTAAGTGAAGTGTATGGACGGCTGTAGACAGCACCAGACTGCTGTTGAATGATACTTAAGTGAAGTGTGTGGATGGCTGTAGACAGCACCAGGCTGCTGTCGAGTGATACTCAAGTGAAGTGTGTGGACGGCTGTAGACAGCACCAGGCTGCTGTCGAGTGATACTTAAGTAACGTGTGTGGACAGATGTAGACAGCACCAGACTGTTGTTGAATGATACCTAAGTGAAGTGTATGGACGGCTGTAGACAGCACCAGGCTGCTGTCGAGTGATACTTAAGTGAAGTGTGTGGACGGATGTAGACAGCTCCAGGCAGCTGTCGAGTGATGCTTCAGTGAAGTGTGTGGACGGCTGTAGACAGCACCTGGCTGCTGTCGAGTGCTACTTAAGTGAAGTGTGTGGACGGCTGTAGAGAGCACCAGGTTGCTGTCGAGTGATACGTAAGTGAAGTGTGTGGACGGCTGTAGACAGCGCTAGGCTGCTGTCGAGTGGGACACTGACGGTCTCGTCGATCGACGAACATGACACACAGCAAGTGGTAACATCCGTCTACTGCCCTACGGAGTGCAATGTAGACACAGCACGTAAAGACCTCGCAAGTTCCGAGATGCAGTACATGAGCCCAGAGGGCCAGTTGGGTTGATCATAGCAGGGTAACATCCGTCATTTGTGACGATTCCATCGGGCCTTGACAGCGGAGATGACAGTGAGAGGACAGGGGCACGTAGCAGCAGAAGTGATCGGGTGGTAGGGCCATGACCGAGTCCAACTGAAACAGACAGAGACTACACGAAGACACAACGATAACCTGTATGTGTGACGTGAGTTCGCTGTTGCGGAAAGCGCTACTAAGATGGCAGACATTCCGATGTCTCTTCAGCTTACCTACAGAGCAGTAGAAGCGGTACAATAACATAGTGTTGGTTTCCAAGGCAACGAGTCTTGGTATCAACGAATGCTACACATTACATACCAGGATGTAGAAGGACTCTGATGACGCACTAGTCTTGGTCACATGACCATCCAAAATAATGTATTAGCGTTAACGTTTTGAACAGCATTTTAAACTTTCAACATTCATAGGGTGTAAAATTCGTAAATATAATCTTCTTACAAGAAAACCCAACATCTCCTCGAATCAATGGCAAATTATCACCAACACAAAGACGGTGTGCTATTCCGAAAAATATAATGGTTCTGGTTTCTCCTCTTTCATATTTTCATATGTTTCATATTTTGTATTTTGTTCTGATGTAGTTATCAAGTACACCAATTGCTTTATTCATATATTTCATAGAATGGAAGTATTTAGAGTAAGCTATTTAATATTTCAATATCGTTGAATATTCAACATTATTTTCGTAAATGCATTTTATATTCAATAGGGACTGGGGGACAGGAATTTCTTGCCAAATATTCAGATTAAGCACCTCTTTTAGTGGCATCCTACCCTTGTTCCATGTAGTTAATGCAACAACAAAAATACGACCAGTGGTAATTTATTTTAAAGTAATTTGATACTGGTTCGGACAGGTGCATTTTCATCCACTAAGCAATTTAACGTTTCCTGTGCTGGCGCCCGGGAGACTGGGCTTATTTCGTCTCAGCACTTGTCTTCTGATGGACGCTCTACTTTACGTCATTCTTGACAACCTCCAAAGAATGTGTTGTCGGCTGCGTTAAAACACCCTGACTGATTCCGTGAAACTTTCCGGGTGAAGACAGATGAACCTTCACCATGACATTATGTGTGGTCAAAATCTTCACCATGACACTGTGTGTGGTCATAATCTTCACCATTACATTGTGTGTGGTCTTAATCTTCGCCGTGACATTGTGCGTGGTCATAATCTTCACCATGACACTGTGTGTTGTCATAATCTTCACCATGACATAGTGTGTGGTCATAATCTTCGCCATGACATTGTGTATGGTCATAATCTTCGCCATGACACTGTGTGCGGTCATAATCTGGGAGAGTTTTGGTGTCTGCCATGCCTCCATATCTGCCTTTGCCTTAGTCACCTGACCGAATGTAGTAAATCGTTAGGTTAGAGCAGTGTCATTTGTGTTATCTCAGTCGCAAAATTCCTGTGCAGTCTGTTTTCATGCAACACGTCCCTATATTGCCTGATCGGCTGCTTCTATGTCGATTCCCCAACGCCGGAAGATGCATATTCCCTTAATTTAAGAACATTATATGTCGTATTTTAGTTAATTACCGTTCAACATGCTGTACTGCACATTTTCTTAGAAGCCTTTTGGGAGGAATCCACTGGTGCTTGGCTAAATTAGATTGGAGTTAATTTAACGAATTTATTTTAATTTGAAAATTTTAGGGCATTTTTCGGGGGAATGACCCTCTTGTAGGGGCAGATGAACGGCGATCAATGTAGGGGCGGGGTAAATGTAGGGGCGGGGTGAATGGAGGGAGACATGGACGGTAATTACAGAAGGGACAATGGACGGATGTTGATGGCGGTGCACTGACCAGTAATGATTGACGATGCTAGTGGACGGGGGTGAATATACGGGAAAGTAAACAAAGATGCTAGCGGCCGGGTGTGAATCGACGGCCGAAGGTGGTTGGAGGAGGTGAATGCGGACAGTAGTAAATATATATGCTAGTGGCGACGGACGGATGTGGGTGGAGGTGCAATGGCCAGCAATGAACGAAGATGCTAATGGACGGGGTGAATTGAAGGCCGAAGATGGTTGGACGTAAAGACGGACAGTGATGAATGATAAGAAAAGTGGACGTAAGTGATTGTGGGGGCAGACACAGCACGTGAAGATGTTAGACGACGGAAGTGAATATAGAAACAGACGGAGGTGAACGTATAGGTGAGGATGGAAGTGGCTGTATGGGCGGACGGAAGGAGGTGAGGAGGCAGGTGACTGACCAATGTCAAAAAGACAAGACGAGTGTGAGCGCACAAGCCAAAGTCCACCAACAGTGACTGACCAATGTCAAAAAGACAAGACGCGTGGGAGCGCACAAGCCAAAGTCCACCAACAGTGACTGACCAATGTCAAAAAGACAAGACGAGTGGGAGCGCACAAGCCAAAGTCCACCAACAGTGACTGACCAATGTCAAAAAGACAAGACGAGTGGGAGCGCACAAGCCAAAGTCCACCAACAGTGACTGACCAATGTAAAAAAATACAAGACGAGTGGGAGCGCACAAGCCAAATTCCACCAACAGTGGCTGACCAATGTCAAAAAGACAAGACGCGTGGGAGCGTACAAGCCAAAGTCCACCAACAGTGACTGACCAATGTCAAAAAGACAAGACGCGTGGGAGCGCACAAGCCAAAGTCCACCAACAGTGGCTGACCAATGTCAAAAAGACAAGACGCGTGGGAGCGCACAAGCCAAAGTCCACCAACAGTGGCTGACCAATGTCAAAAAGACAAGACGCGTGGGAGCGCACAAGCCAAAGTCCACCAACAGTGGCTGACCAATGTCAAAAAGACAAGACGCGTGGGAGCGTACAAGCCAAAGTCCACCAACAGTGACTGACCAATGTCAAAAGACAAGACGCGTGGGAGCGCACAAGCCAAAGTCCCCAACAGTGACTGACCAATGTCAAAAAGACAAGACGCGTGGGAGCGCACAAGCCAAAGTCCACCAACAGTGGCTGACCAATGTCAAAAAGACAAGACGAGTGGGAGCGCATAGATAAATAGTTACAAGATTGAACAAGTGGGCGGGGAAGATGAAAGAAGTGGGCGGGGAAGATGGAAGAAGTGGGCGGGGAAGATGGAAGAAGTGGGCGGGGAAGATGGAAGAAGTGGGCGCGGAAGATGGAACAAGTGGGTGGGGAAGATGGAACAAATGGGCGGGGAAGATGGAACAAGTGGGCGGGGAAGATGAGACCGATAGAAGAAAAACTGATTGACTAATATACATAATGGCGCAAGCAAAGCCTAGTTACTTTGCTAAGCACAGCAGAAGACAGACCCTGTTGGCGAAGACTCGAACCTCTGCTACTGTCCCAATCAATGGACGAACGGGTGGGCGTGAAAGGGTGCACCGGATAATAGTGTCCCATGAAATTATACCGAAATTAACAAAATAAATTATTGAAACGTAATTTTGTTAATGCAACTTAACTTAGACAAACATGTTTAAACAATTATAAATTAACTAAATTAAGTTATTCAATGCAAGTGTACCAAAATAACTATTACGAACTATTCACAATTAAGATGTAATAATACAATTAACAAAACGTTACTAGCGTGTATTCTAGCCACTACACGAGGCTGTGTTTCCGCCGCTTCCAACAACGATTTCATTCTGACATTAATGTAAGTCATACGAATTTGTTCAGTTTTTTTCTGTGTAAAATATATATAATATATACATATATTTTACAAAGTAATTAATTCCTTAAAAACCTCATGTTCTGGGTATGACATATACCATATAGCTATGTAATGCACCATTAGAAAATTACCATTATTCAGTACCACTTGCAAAGTGGACTTGTGTATTTCTAATTTCAACCATATCGGCCCAAACAGCGTCACTCTAATACGGTACTACAAGCAATCTATTCAACAAATAATGTCGCTGGAAAAAATACTGCCACATGCTCGTAGGTTCTTCCACAAACAGGAAATGTATATTATATGAAACACACCGCGCAGCTCAGGAGAAACGTAAATGTGCACGTTATTTAAAGTTATTTTACTCAAGAAAGCGACATACGCTTTAGACCAGTCCAGATACTGTCACCAAATTCGCCCTGTTCATACGTCGTATATTATTACGTAAGATAAGGTGACAGTGTTGACAAGATAAGGTGACAGTGTTGACAAGATAAGGTGACAGAGTTGACAAGGGCGACCCAATGTTTATTGTCGCTGAAGCTGCCACAGCGTGACACGGCTGCCGGAATAATCGTCATCTGCATACACACGCGCACACGCACGCACGCAAGCAATCGTGCACGCACGCACACACACGCACGCACATACACCATTAAGCCGCTACACCCACGTTGAATTATGTTGGCAACGCAATGAATTTAGCAAAAACAACTGCTACCGCGCGCACACACACAAACGCACGCTCGGTCGCACGCACGCACGCATACACACACACAAAACACACACACACACACGAACACATATATAAACCGGGCTTACTACTCAGATTATCAAAAAACATACAAGCTTCTTGATTTGATACGATAATAGCACAGTTGGACAAATACGATTCCTTGTACTTATTACTTATTATTATTTCGTGTTGTAACAATGTCGTGAAATAATATATCACGACATTGTTGCAACAAAGTCGTGAGATAATATATCACGACATTGTTGCAATAATGTCGTGAGATAATATATCACGACATTGTTGCAACAAACCCGACCAAACTGCGTATGACAGGCACGCCTAGACCTTTTTTTTTATTATAATTAAATGGCAAAACCTATCTGACTGACGTTGCGAGTCCTGGCGATCAACAGTACGTTTTATCGAAACATCTACTCACGTTTTGCTGTGTGGAAGGACGAGGGCATTCTGATTACATCAATGGACCATTCCCTCGTACACACGCTCGCACGCAGGCAAACACACACACACACACACACACACACACACACAACACGATGGATGGTATGGATGTAATGGATGTGACGGATGCGATGGCTGCAATGGGTGGGATGGCTGCAATGGGTGGGATGTTTGCAATGGGTGGGATGGCTGCAATGGGTGGGATGGCTGCAATGGGTGGGATGGTTGGGATGGGTGGGATGGCTGCAATGGGTGGGATGGTTGGGATGGGTGGGATGGCTGCAATGGGTGGGATGGTTGGGATGGGTGGGATGGCTGCAATGGGTGGGATGGTTGGGATGGGTGGGATAGCTGCAATGGGTGGGATAGTTGGGATAGTAAGGATGGGTGCAGGTCAAGTTAATATATACACGGGCAATGGGAGGCACTTCTTAGACGGAATATAAGTCAAAGTATTACGCATGTGCTCGCTATGGTCAGTTCTGGTGAAAACACAGGTCAAATTATTAAATATTTGGTCGAGAGGGGCGCTTGTTGGGTTGAATATAAGTCAAAGTATTACGTTTGTGCTCGCTAGGGGCACTTAATGGTTGAACTTGTCGAGAAGGTGCATAATTACAACAACACCATAATGTTACTTGAAATATCGCAAGTTTAAAGAAAATGATAAGTAAATGTTACACATTTAAAGAAAATGCCACTGAAATTACGTTTTGTTACTATGCTACTGTTTCGCTGTTTCGTTCTTATGCTGTATTTGTTGTTTCGTTCTTATGCTGTATTTATTGTTTCGTTTTTATGCTGTATTTTTGTTTTCCTTCTTATGCTGTATTTGTTGTTTCGTTCTTATGCTGTATTTGTTGTTTCGTTCTTATGTTGTATTTGTTGTTTCGTTCTTATGTTGTATTTGTTGTTTCGTTCTTATGTTGTATTTGTTGTTACGTTCTTATGCTGTATTTGTTGTTACGTTCTTATGCTGTATTTGTTGTTTCGTTCTTATGTTGTATTTGTTGTTTCGTTCTTATGCTGTATTTGTTGTTACGTTCTTATGCTGTATTTGTTGTTTCGTTCTTATGCTGTATTTCTTGTTTCGTTCTTATGTTGTATTTGTTATTTCATTCTTATGTTGTATTTGTTGTTTCGTTCTTATGTTGTATTTGTTGTTACGTTCTTATGCTATATTTGTTGTTACGTTCTTATGTTGTATTTGTTGTTACGTTCTTATGCTGTATTTCTTGTTTCGTTCTTATGCTGTATTTGTTGTTACGTTCTTATGCTGTATTTGTTGTTTCGTTCTTATGCTGTATTTCTTGTTTCGTTCTTATGTTGTATTTGTTGTTTCATTCTTATGTTGTATTTGTTGTTTCGTTCCTATGTTGTATTTGTTGTTTCGTTCTTATGTTGTATTTTATTGTTTCGTTCTTATGCTGTATTTGTTGTTTCGTTCTTATGTTGTATTTGTTGTTTCGTTCTTATGTTGTATTTGTTGTTTCGTTCTTATGCTGTATTTGTTGTTTCGTTCTTATGCTGTATTTGTTGTTTCGTTCTTGTGTTGTATTTTTTTTTTCGTTCTTATGCTGTATTTGTTGTTTCGTTCTTATGCTGTATTTGTTGTTTCGTTCTTATGCTGTATTTGTTGTTTCGTTCTTATGTTGTATTTGTTGTTTCTTTCTTATGTTGTATTTGTTGTTTAATTATTATGCTGTATTTGTTGTTTCGTTCTTATGTTGTATTTGTTGTTTCGTTCTTATGTTGTATTTTATTGTTTCGTTCTTATGTTGTATTTGTTGTTTCGTTCTTATGTTGTATTTGTTGTTTCGTTCTTATGCTGTATTTGTTGTTTCGTTCTTATGTTGTATTTGTTGTTTCATTCGTTGCTTAAAGATGCTTCTTGGGTGGAACATAGCCCACTATATTACCTGTATTGTCAATGGACGTCCTTCTTTGGAGAAGAGTAGAGGTCACGCTATTACATATACGGTCACAAGCTAGGGTAGGGGCAGTTCTTTGAATAAACATAGATCGAGTTATTAAATATTTGGTCACCAGAGGCGCTTCTTGGAATGAACAGAGGTCAAGTTTTTAAATATTTGAATGACGTCATTGGCCCCTGGCGCCACATGCCACATAACAGTTGGTTTGCGACACAGCGCGGAGCTGAGTTTCCATTTTGACGGAAATCATGTATGCGTCCATATTCTGGGCGCATACATAATTACCTAATTATGATGTCATCCGGGTATTTGATTAATTGACAAAATAAGAGTTGAAAAAATAAGAGGTTTTATCAGTTGATACGATGCAATTCGAATTAACTTTAAACTTTGATTATATTGACACAATTAGTATATAGCCCGTTGCGCCATTACAGGGTAGCATGGAAAACTAATGGGCGACTAATGACCACCCTTAGGCCTCCCATTTGTGAGATCCTAGATACGCCACTAATTAACCCCCTTAGGCCTCCCCTTTGCGAGATCCTAGATACGCCACTAATTACCCCCCTTAGGCCTCCCATTTGTGAGATCCTAGATACCCCACTAATTACCCCCCCTAGGCCTCCCCTTTGCGAGATCCTAGATACCCCACTAATTACCCCCCTTAGGCCTCCCCTTTGCGAGATCCTAGATACCCCACTAATTACCCCCCTTAGGCCTCCCATTTGTGAGATCCTAGATACCCCACTAATTACCCCCCTAGGCCTCCCCTTTGCGAGATCCTAGATACGCCACTAATTACCCCCCTTAGGCCTCCCATTTGTGAGATCCTAGATACGCCACTAATTAACCCCCTTAGGCCTCCCCTTTGCGATAGCCTAGATACGCCACTAATTACCCCCTTAGGCCTCCCCTTTGCGAGATCCTAGATACGCCACTAATTACACCCCTTAGGTCATCCTTTGCGAGATCCTAGATACGTCACTAATTACCCCCCTTAGGCCACCCTTTGCGAGATCCTAGATACGCCACTAATTACACCCCTTAGGTCATCCTTTGCGAGATCCTAGATACGTCACTAATTACCCCCGTTAGGCCACCCCCAGAGTGGAGAGAGACAGCTGCTAAGTCAAGAAAGAAACCAACATGGAAATATTATACCAAGTGGAATACCAGATCAAATAATTTTTACATTCCACGCCGAATTAAATAAATGGTTCATATACAACAAAACAAGATTATTCATACGATCATAACACAAAATAAATCAACGCAGTTGTTTGACGTTTATTGCGAAAGAGAGAGAGGGGAACTGACATTGCCGAGGTGAAGGTGTTGCGTAAAGTAGTTCACTCCACTTCACGCGCCTAATTAATTTGTCAAATTCAAAGGCACGACGTTGACACATTTACCAGAGACGTGCATTCGTTTACAAACGTCCGTGGTATTATCAAAATTAGCTACATGTAAATACCGTAGAGCATTTAAACTATAGTTGCATAACATTTTCACTTTTGTTGAGCGCAAGTCTAGAAGTGGAATTGGTCTGTTTGCGAAGACATATTTTACGCAACACCAACACATGAACTGAACACAAATATTGGAATAACATTTCCTAATATTGCTGAACTCTGTTCATTTCATTTTAAGTTTCGTTTAAAACATCGTCTTGAACCAACACTATTGTCCTTAAAACGTTTTCCTAATAACGAATTCACTAAAACAAAATTTCGTCGTACGACTGATTAGAGTGATCGTAGTTGTCTCCAATGTAATAACTTATCACAACGTAACAACAGCCTTCCCCTGGCAACTAATATTTATATACATATTTACACATCATTGTCGCCCTGCATCAAGCGTGTACATTAGTGTGAGTAACCTTCATACAGATAATTCCTTTAAGTTCATGTAACGATTAATACGACACCGTATTACCAACACTGACGTGTGGCACATCTCCGAGAAGAAACCTTGTACGCGTCATTTATCCACTTAATGAAATCCAAGAGTGACATCGTCGCTTTTGTGACACCGTCGTAACGTGACGTCATCGTTTGCGTAACGTCATCGTTTCCTTGCCGTTGTCGCTAACGTGACGTCATCGCTTGCGTGGCGTCGTCGCTTGCAGAACGTCACATCGTCGCTTGCAGAACGTCATTTTCGTCTATGTTCAAGAACGTTGCACATTTACGTAACAAGGCGCTCGTTTGATGTAACTCCACATTGTCAGTGTACACATTTAACACCTTGCAGCGCTTGACAAACGTTATCCTTCTGTCACCAGATGTCAATACAGATGACGTCCGTTCACACCATGTCGCCGATGTGCTATATCGGCCGCACCTTCATGTGAATAAAGTCGCCTTTTATATGTTACAGTCAATCTGACGTAATCAGTCATTTCACGTAATAACTGACATGTTTATGCATTACGCGAAATGACTGAAAATGTATGTCATTACGCGAAATGACTGGAAAAGAGGTGCAGTCATTTCGCGTAACGATTGAAACAGTGCTTCCCTTGGTTAATGACAAGTGATGTGGGCAAACTTTCTGTTTTTTCATCTACCTAGTCCGATATTTTAAGAAATTGCCATCTAGAAGCTATCTATTTCTCACACTCAAAAATATGTTTTTATATTGTAATGAAATTATTATTTAAAATTATTGTTCGGGTTCACTTTGGATCGTGTAGAACACCAGGAATTGAAGTTACTCCACATGATCGAAACCACTTATCATCAAATTAATGTTTTTTATTACGAGGTGCAATACCCCAGTCTCCCTAAGTGCGCTTTGTGCCATTATACCCAGAGCAAACACTGTGAAGTATCAATTACAATTTGTCTTCTATTGTGTATCTTAAATTAACTGTTGGAAATGTTACATGCATACTTAAGACACAACAACACTGTCTTATTGAACAACATATAACTTCATTATGATTCTACAACTTGCAATAGTCTAATGTATCTTTGAAAATTATATCAATGCGTTACATGTCCACAATATATGTCAAACAAATTAAACAACATGCCGTATTCTCATAATTATATGCATGGATATGGATGAGAGCATATACCCCGGGGTAGTAGTTTTTAAGCCAAGCATGTTAAATTCACAATATTTTACATCACAATACTGGTGAAAGCTAATACTGTATTTAACAAATATTACTCAATAATTATTATACTCACTAGTTATCATGAAAGACATATGAAGCATACTAGTAGGTATACTTGCCACTGAGAGATATCATACACATTACCCAGAGGATATTTATAAAAGACGACAAATCAAATCATGTCTGGTCTTAAAAGGAGAATTTACTTTACTAATAACTTGAAGATTAGTTATTAGCAGGTCACGTGGTTCGTTCTCACTTGTTCGGGCAGCTCAGGTTGTTGTGACACCGGCTTTTACACATTCGTTTTGTTTTGTAGCCTTTGCACCTGTTGCTGGTACATTTTTAAAGAAGACTGCAACAGTGACACCTGACAAAACCTTGTCCACGAGTTGCTGAAGTTTTTAATGCATGGCGGAGAGATATATGTTGGTCTTGGTTGGTGTCTGACTGGGATAGAAGGCGTTGTGGGCATAAGTCGAACTGGTTGCGTGAATATTTATTTATCAGGATCCCAATCTTCACAGCAATGGTGTATAAGTTGTTGTCGTCTCGGTCAATGATGGTCCCCAGGATGTTACGTGGATCGCCCTTCCTCTATCCACCATAGGGATGGGAACTGGGTATTGCAGGGGCTCCGAACAGGAGAAATATATCCAACAGCTGGATAGCCACTTCCACTGCTCACTTCGACGTTAGAGGCCGTATGATACAGACCTTTGTGAGGTGGCACTGATAAACAATGATCCACTTGAAATGTGACTGGGGGGGTGATTGCATGTCGATAAGAATGACGTCATAGGTGTCCTCAATGCACACACGATATGTTGGCTCTTCTTGTTCTGGTCTTCGTTTCTTTATCAACTTCTCGGTGTCACCGCATTTGATACCTGCGAAACATAATCGCAAAGTTTAACTATTATCCAATTTTAATTATAAACTACCTAAACCAATATGGTGAGAATAAAATGTATATTGTAATATATTGTAATTGTAATATACTCATAATCATGATGCTTATCAATGTGTCTTTTATTACTTAACAGTTGGTTTAATTTCCCTTTTAAATTAATTTGTTTGCATAGCTTAATGTGACAAATCATGAAAGGACTTCGACTTTTGTGAGACAGTATTGACGGCTTTCATTTGTGCTCACTCGTGCAATTCATGGCTAACTGAAGAAAGACCCTTTCATTGTGGAATTCCTGTCTTACATAAACAAAAGAAAATTTACCAGAGAAAGGATTAAGGCTTGAATTGGTATCCAATACAACTGTGGTGGACATTAACTTGGGGCTTCTGAATGAGAAAATCTTTGAAGGGAATTACCTCTGGCTTCAATGTGCAGATCAATGAATGAAGGTGTGACATTTCACCATTACCAAATCAAAATGAAACCACGTCATGTTATGCAAGCCACCAAAATGGCATGTGTCTGATATTAAGCTTCTCGAAAAATTTTGTGGCAGAAATACCCTAGGTTTTCACTTGTCTGGCCTGGGGTTGTGGAGTAACTGCATCAATTGCCGCAAGTTTGAGTTGTTATATAGTATTGAAATATTCCACTTTGGGAATTAGATGTTTTTGACATATTTGACCTTAAATTGTACTTCGTAAGTATCCTATCCTGCGCCATTGTGATAGCTATGTCAAGAGGCAAGTGATTAACACCTACTGATTGTGTTCTTCTTATAGGCACAATATATTTGACCTTAAATTGTACTTCGTAAGTATCCTATCCTGCGCCATTGTGATAGCTATGTCAAGAGGCAAGTGATTAACACCTACTGATTACGTTCTTCTTATAGGCACAATATATTTGACCTTAAATTGTACTTCGTAAGTATCCTATCCTGTGCCATTGTGATAGCTATACCAAGAGGCAAGTGATTAACACCTACTGATTACGTTCTTCTTATAGGCACAATAGCCACTTGAGATCGTCACCATTGTTAGGCAATTAGCATTCCCAGTTGGAGAATGGTTGGTTCATCCATTACCTGTCCATCAAATCAGAGAACACCAGTGAGATAGCTGTCAATCACACTGTCAGGGGAGGGTCTTGAACCCAGAGAGCGATTGTACCCAGAGAGGGATAATTATTAGCAAAATGTTGCCATTTGCAAATATATAGCAAATATTTATTCATTTTGTTTATTTACTTGAGTAATGTGAATATCTGAAGAATTATGAAAGCTGACATTAATGCACACTTAACATTGCAACAATATATAATAAAAAAAGTATACAAATTGTTATTATACAGTATGACTGAAATGGTCACCAGTCAAACTGTGTAATAACAGTGCCACAATTCCAGTCATTTCGCGTAATGACTGAAATGTTCAGTCATTTTGCGAAATGCCTGAGTGAAACAGTCATTTCGCGTAATGCCTAAACATGTCAGTCATTACGTGAAATGACTGGTTACGCAGATTGACTGTAACGTATACAATACGATATAAAATACTTCTATTGTGCTAAAATCCTCGGGAGACTCAAGCTCGGCAGTGCACCGAAACAAAAGGGGTTAAGTAGTTCCTAATCGATAGGCAGTTCCAGTGGTTGGTGGTGGTTGATGGTGGTTGGTTTTTGTGGTGGTGGTGGTGGTTGGTGGTGGTTGGCGGTTGTTGGTGATTGTGATTGTTGTTGTTGTGGCGGCGGCGGCGGCGGCGGCGGCGGCGGCGGCGGCGGCGGCGGCGGCGGCGGCGGCGGCAATGTCGTTATCGACCATCACCACATTACTTTTATTTAATTTGATTTCTCCAGGTCAGACAACTTCAACATCCTCTTCAATTTCCGGCGCAACGCCCGGTGAACCATCAGTAGTTTGGCGAAACCGCACAATCGTTGACAGATGTTTCTCGGATAGACATGATTGCGATCTCCATCTGGAATGATTGCGATCTCCATCTGGAATGATTGCGATCTCCGTCTGGAATGATTGCGATCTCCGTCTGGAATGATTGCGATTTCCGTCTGGAATGATTGCGATCTCCGTCTGGAATGATTGTAATATATATTTGGAATGATTGCGATCTCCATCTGGAATGATTGCGATCTCCATCTGGAATGATTACGATCTCCGTCTGGAATGATTGCAATCTCCTTCTGGAATGATTGCGATTTCCGTCTGGAATGATTGCGATATCTGTCTGGAATGATTGCGATCTCCAACTGGAATGATTTCGATCTCCATCTGGAATGATTTCGATCTCCATCTGGAATGATTTCGATCTCCATCTATAATGATTGCGATCTCCATCTGGAATGATTGCGATCTCCATCTGGAATGATTGCTATCTCCATCTGGAATGATTGCGATCTCAATCTGGAATGCGTTAGAACTAATAAATTTATCTTAAAACTTGCGCAGTTCTGTTACCAATTTCAATGACTGCATCGACCGTGGCAAATATTAAACACATAATTATTGCGACTGTGACACGGACGGAAAACAAATACGGACACGTGTATGTTTTATATGGACCCTATGGCCGAGTGTATACATGCGGCATTACTGCAATTAAGTGTATTTATACACTCACGGTTATAACCGTGAGCTAATCTTTAGCAACGGTGAATTACGCCCGGGAAGTCACCTCAGTATTTTGTCTTGCGTTTCTTTCCTGCGTTCTTATATACATATGATCACTCCTGCAGACTCTTCAACGTCTATGCACCAACAATGATATCTCCATTCGATATGAACACCCCCGCAGACTCTTCAATATCTAGGCACCAACAATGATATCTTCAGTCGATGTGAACACCCACGCAGACTCTTCAATGTCTAGGCACCAACAATGATATATTCAGTCGATGTGAACACCCCCGCAGACTCTTCAATGTCTAGGCACCAACAATGATATATTCAGTCGATGTGAACACCCACGCAGACTCTTCAATGTCTAGGCACCAACAATGATATCTTCAGTCGATGTGAACACCCCCGCAGACTCTTCAATGTCTAGGCACCAACAATGATATCTTCAGTCGATGTGAACACTCCTGCAGACTCTTCAATGTCTAGGCACCAACAATGATATCTTCAGTCGATGTGAACACCCACGCAGACTCTTCAATGTCTAGGCACCAACAATGATATCTTCAGTCGATGTGAACACCCCGCAGACTCTTCAATGTCTAGGCACCAACAATGATATCTTCAGTCGATGTGAACACCCACGCAGACTCTTCAATGTCTAGGCACCAACAATGATATCTTCAGTCGATGTGAACACCCCCGCAGACTCTTCAATGTCTAGGCACCAACAATGATATCTTCAGTCGATGTGAACACCCACGCAGACTCTTCAATGTCTAGGCACCAACAATGATATCTTCAGTCGATGTGAACACCCCCGCAGACTCTTCAATGTCTAGGCACCAACAATGATATATTCAGTCAATGCGAACACCAACGCAGACTCTTCAATGTCTAGGCACCAACAATGATATCTCCATTCGATGTGAACACCCACGCAGATTCTTTAATGACATCAGACAGACGTCGCGGAATCCGTCGTATCAACTAAAACACTTTACGTTACATTCTACATTCTGGTAAACAATTTGAAACTGTTTTGGTGTAAATGTCTTCGAATCAGTGAACTGTGGGAGACTCGATTTCTCAAAGCCGACGACGTATGTACTTTTCATTGCTTTACATCCAATTGTAAATTCCCACTAGAGGCGCCACTCACCATTTCACCTCTGCCACACCTCACATTTGATGTGCACATTATGCACATCTTTATTTCATAATGCAAACTCCCAAGTTATGTCCACAAATCTCTCAGTTTCAATTGCATAGATTTGTGTTTGTATTGAAACTGTGTGTAGAGACGCAATGAAGTTCGTCTCTGTTTGAACCTATGTTACGTACACTCAAGTTCACAGTTGCAATGACGTAACAAGTCGTAAACAACAATCGCGTTGCCATGCCAACCAGTCCTTTATACCACTCTGCAACTGTCTATTTTGAATGTATAATCAAGTTGCGGCAGTGGATGATATACTCGCCACTGACGGGGAGTGTGATCCAGTCACTGGTTCACGGCATCCAATCGCTTTTCCCGTTATTTATACGACATGCTCTGTAAACCATCCAACAATACATATCCCGTTAGTTACAGAGCTCAGTCTGGTCAAGTGGCCAGCTGGAAGTTGACCAGGCTTATCTTGATAAAGTGTCAATAAATATATACGGACTCGCTCATTGTTACCGTGTTCACATTCCATATCGATCATGGTCAACATCGAGTGACTCTATCAGGTCACGATGGCTTCTTCAGATCATGTCACGGTGACCTATCTACGCCATCTTGGAGTGAACACAGCGAGTGTAAGCACTTGCCATGGCCCCGTATTCTCGGAAGACACGAATTGGTATCTCAAGTTTTCCGTAAACAAGGCGGCAAATCTGCCCTGGGCGTCACTCACGGAATATCTAATACTAAGATAACATGGGGAATTTAAAATTACAATAACCAAATACCAATTATAATGCAACCTCAAAAAATCCAAATGCCATTTACATTTATCTGTTACAGTTATCACTTCAAATTGTGTTATATAATGGAAAAAATATTTGCAACATACCCAGCAAACACAATAATGTTTTAAAAACATCAGAAAAATGTTTCTTCAAATGTTATAAAAATGTTTCTTCAAATGTTATATTGATGTTAAAATGTTGACTCTTGGAAACATTGTAAAAACGTTTTTGAAAAATGTTTTATTATAACATATATATAACATCATAAAAACATTTCCATAAAACATCATGAAAATGTTTTTGAAAATGTTATAATGATATCAAAATGTTGACTCTTGGAAACATTGTAAAAACGTTTTTGAAAAATGTTTTATTATAACATATATATAACATCATAAAAACATTTCCCTAAAATATGAAAATGTTTTTGAAAATGTTAAAATGATATCAAAATATTGGAGCTTGAAAACGTTCTAAATACATGTTTTTAATGTATTAAACATACATAAAAAATCATAAAACAGACAAAAGGTCCATAAACATCAAAACAGTGTAAGTTGATAATGTATTATTATAATATTTAACACATTTACAATGTTCAAAATCGAATTACAAAGAAAATTAATTACTCCTCATTGCACTTAAAATCGAATTACAAATCAGTTAATCATCCGACTCAGAAGAAGAATCTACTCGTGGTCTTTTATCTTGAGTACTACTGGTAATGTCACCTGCAGGTGCCATCCTCTTCCTGCCTTGCAGTCCTTGCCTCTGGAGACATAAACACATACATTATCTT
>BSQZ01000153.1:85000-317500 GCA_033239005.1 Lamellibrachia satsuma | reverse complement strand
ATTTGACAAGGATAACATTTGGGAAAGTACATATGACAGCGTGCTGCATTTTGAGATTGATCTTGACATCAAGTTTATAACAATGAAAAACAATACATTTGTAATACTAATACATTCTATGTGATTTTTGGTTATTCATCAGTTAGCTACATACCTCGTTGCATCTAATAGGTGACTCAGGTAGTCAGATGTTCATAGATTGAGTTCTTTGTTCTTTAATTCTGTGGAAGCTTCTTGGACAGATCATTCGGCAGATCACTAGCTGTCTTCCTACTCAAGTTTGATTACAAGTTTAGATAATTATAGTGTCAACTAGTAATATATGTCATTTACACTGGTATATACAACTAGATCTTACATGAAACTATTATCATAATCATTTAGATACACAGACTTATTGCTATGTAACATAACCAAAACTATGTTGCTCAGGAATAGATGTTTTAAAATTCCAAGGGTGTGAATCAACCATCTCCTGTAACTAATACAGGGGCCATAATACCTCCCACGACCTGTAAAGTCCCAAAAACAGGCTGTCTACACTAATGGGTTTCAGGTGTGCCCTGGTCAGTGGCTCCGGGTGACAGCGCTGAGTGATGCACTCACTATAGATATAAAGTGAATCAGCTGTTGAGTTCACTGTCATTTACACTCCCATCCAAATCACATATGTGATTTTTCTCAGAAACGAAATAGTAAGTTCTTTACTCCCACCCGTAGGCAGAGTACAACTATTTGGAGTCTATGTAGGCAGAGTACAACTATTTGTAGTCTATGTAAGGCAGAGTACAACTATTTGGAGTCTACACCTGCTCCGTTTTCCACCAACAACATCAGCTTGTGGATTGGCCTCTCCAAATATGTGGCCTTCTTGGTTTGATTGCCCTGCTTCGTAAGGCTAGAATCAGCCACAAGCTGTGCACAGCCATAAAATCAAACCTTTTCTGATACCGTATTTTCAAAGTGAAATGTTGTAATAAAAAAACATTAAAATAACATTATTGTGATGTTTATGTTCCTTTGTCAAAAGTGTTTTTATGATGTTATATATGTTTTAATAAAACATTGTTCAACAATGTTTTTCAAATGTTTCCAAGATGGAACATTTTGATATCATTATAACAGTAAAAAAAAACATTTTTATGACATTTTAGAAAACATTTTTCTTATGTTTTTAAAACAGTATTGTGTTTGCTGGGCTCAGCCATAAAATCAAAGCTTTTCTGATACCTTTCAACGTGAAATGTTTTAATAAAACATTAAAATAAAATTTTTGTGATGTTATGTTCCTTTGTCAAAAATGTTTTATGATGTTATATATATGTTTTAATAAAACATTGTTCAACAATGTTTTTCAAATGTTTCCAAGATGGCACATTTTGATATTATTATAACATTAAAAAAAAACATTTTTATGACATTTTAAAAAACATTGTTCTGATGTTTTTAAAACAGTATTGTGTTTGCTGGGTTCAGCCATAAAATCAAAGCTTTTCTGATACCTTTCAACGTGAAATGTTTTAATAAAACATTAAAATAACATTTTTGTGATGTTTATGTTCCTTTGTCAAACATGTTTTTATGATGTTATATATATATGTTTTAATAAAACGTTGTTCAAACATGTTTTTCAAATGTTTCCAAGATGGCACATTTTGATATCATTATAACATTAAAAAAAAACATTTTTATGACATTTTAGAAAACATTATTCTGATGTTTTTAAAACAGTATTTTGTTTGCTGGGCTCAGCCATAAAATCAAAGCTTTTGTGATACCTTTCAAAGTGAAATGTTTTAATAAAACATTAAAATAAAATTTTTGTGATGTTTATGTTCCTTTGTCAAACATGTTTTCATGATGTTATATATATGTTTTAATAAAACATTGTTAAAAAATTTTTTTCAAATGTTTCCAAGATGGCACATTTTGATATCATTATAACATTAAAAAAACATTATTATGACATTTGAGGAAACATTTTTCTTATGTTTTTAAAACATTATTGTATTTGCTGGGAATGTTTTAATGATGTTTTAAAAACATCACTGAAAAATGTAAAATTACGTTATCTTAAAAACATCTGTATGATGTTTCTGAAATTTTACATAACATTTTATTTACATTTACGAAATGTTATTGAAACATGTTTTCGTTATAACATGTATATAACCTTTATCAAATGTTATAAAAATGTTATGTGTTTGCTGGGTAATATATATTGTATTGATTATATGTAGCGAATAATTTGAGTTAAAAGTTACATGCTGTAATTGAAAAGTAATTGAAAATAAATACAAATGACATTTTCGTTAGTTCCGATTACTTTTTAAGACAGAACAGAATCTGGGTATATACAGAATTTCTGTCACAATGAAAACTTTTCAGAAAAGTTCACTTTGCATCCAGGTGATAACGAGTGCGACAAACGGTGGCGCCACAGCGCGGAGCCTGGATAACCGAGGCTAAGTTAGTCGATGACCACGAGTAGCAAAGCCGAAGCGAAGGGATTCTGCGGCATCGGTGGTCACAAATGTTAGAATTTGCCCTGTTCTGTCCTCTCGACATCGCCATGATGAAATGACAATGACAAACAACCAGGGAATGACGGTTTGGTCGAGGTCTGTCGCCCTGGTCGTCGGTATCTGGAGTAGAAATGCGGCCCAAGGCCAAGCATGCTTCATCGGTAAGTTTTGACGTCTTTTTTATCTCGGTCGGTGTCTGTGAAAATGGATGGCATATATTGGATTGGCAGCCGATCACTTGATCGTCGTCAAACTTAGACGATTAGATAATTACGGACGTTGATGTCATTTTGTGTACGACGTGAATCCATCAGATTTAAGGTCGAAATCGGTTCACGCAAAATTATGTTGATCTGCTGTCACTCCTGTTAGACTGCAGTCTATAATACCCCGTTACCGGCAGTAGACTAACGGTAACGTTTCGCTCGAGGTAAAATCATCACGCCCCATTTCTTCTGCGTTTGTGATAAGATAAGAGTGTCACTGAATAAGCCATATAATTAATGAATCTCTACTTAGTGGAAAATTCCCTCCAAAAAAAAATTGCTAAAGTTATTCCTGTCCACAAAAAAAATGATAATCAAAATTTCAACAACTACATACCAATATCTCTTCTGCCGTGCATATCTAGTCTTTGAAAAAAATAGTTTATACTCAACTATTCCACTATCTCAGTCTTCATAAACTCCTCCACCCAAATCCGTATGGTTTCAGAGCTGAATATTCTACTGAACTGGCAACATCTGAATTAGTTGACAGAATATACTTAAATCTTGACAAAAAAAGGTTTACCACTGGCAATATTTCTAGATCTGTCAAAGGCTTTTGACAAAATCGATCATAAAATCCTTATCAACAAACTCAAACATTATGGTATACAAAATACTGAATTAGAATGGCTTAAAAGCTATATACTGCACAGACAGCAATACGTGGAATTCAGCAACATAAAATCACCCTTGGAAACGATTACTACTGGAGTCCCCCAAGGTTCAAATATAGGGTCATTATTATTCCTAATATACATCAATGATCTAGCAACAGCAAGCACCAATTTCTGTCCAATCATGTATGCAGATGATACCACCCTGCTGAGCACACTAAATACATTTACAAATGATCAAACGAATGAATTGGTTATATCCAACAACATCGATTCAGAATTGATTAAAATAACAAACTGGTTAGCAGTAAATAAACTGTCCCTGAATGCTGCAGAAACAAAAATGATGATTTTTCACTATAAACAGAGAACATTAAAGAACCACGAAGTTCCTAACATCAATAATATACAGGTTGAACGTGTGACACAATTTAAATTTCTTGGAGTCATAATAGACTCCAACTTAACATGGTCTCCTCATCAAAACTTCATCGCCAACAAACTATCAAGGATATGTGGAATTCTCTTTAGATTAAAACACTACATATCAATACACATCCTAAAGATAATATATTCTTCGCTATTTATGTCACACCTGCGCTATGGTATATTAGCATGGGGCGGACAAATAAACAAACGAATAAACAAACTACAAAAACAAGCAATTAGATCTATACCAAACAGTAAATATAATTCACACAGTACACCTTTATTCAAAGAACTAGAACTGTTAAAAGCAGACGACCTCTTTAAGCTGTCATGCATGACATTTTTCTACATATACAAAAATGGAACCATTCCATAATATTTTAAAGACATGTTCACTGGTAATGAAAATGTATCATCTAGAACAAAAAGACAAAGAAAGGCACCACAACGCTTTACCGATATAATAAATAATTTTCCCCAAAACTATGATTTTAACATCCAGATTAAACAAACTACTACAATATACTGCCGCCTTTGCATCCGACATACAATACCAACATTACTTCAAGAAAACTTTCTTCCACAAATTGCCATGGAAAAAATTAACACCCATTCGTATCAAGGCTTTGTGAATTACTCCAAAAAATATATCAAGTAAATATGACTTGGAATGTAATGTTAATAACTTCTACATCTGCAAAAAGAATATGCCAGCTGAAGCCTAGAAATGTATGGTATGCCTTCGTCATCATTATCATGATAAACTGCATTGCTTAATAATTCATAGCTCTGTAATATAATATTATACTGAATATTCATTCAGTAATATTATTACTATAATTTTTTTTATTATCAAAACAGCTGGTTTTTGAGTTCCTCACAATATAATTTATAACTAATAAATTTGGAACTAATGTATTATTTTTACTGTCAAGATTTTAATTGTATTTTACAAGAATAATTAATTTATCCTTTCTGTATTATTTAACCTCTCTGTAATTATTACATGATAATATTGATAATTATATTCGATTAACATTTTATTCACATTTATACAACAACAAAAAATAGTATTCACATTATTTGCACTACATGTATTTTTGCTAGTATTATTTGTTAGTACTATTAGCACTATTATATTTGTAGGCAAAGTTAGCAACTCCACATCTGTTTATATATGTACACTCTAGTCAAACAGCAGTAATAATGATTACTGCACCATACGTAGTCATAGGGAGGCTTGTACGATAGCGATCTCTCAGGTCTTAGTGCAGGCCTCCCTGGATCATCAAAACTATGTAAAATATGTACAAACTGTTATTTGACTCTGTATGTATGATCTAAACAAATAAACTTCACTTCACAGTTCGGAGTTACGGCGCCGCAAAGCATCGTGGGTAATGTCATAGGTCAATCAACATAAACATTCCTCGCTGTCCACGCTACGCCTATCAGATAGTTAATTGTTGACGTTCGAACTTCGTGTTGTTTTGTGCTTTTCGTGTTTGTTGTTGTGTATATCGATTAGTCGCCGATGTGGCCAACTTTAATGAGTTCCGTTTATAGAAAAAAGAGAAAATACAAGAATATTTACGTGACAGAGAGCTGCCAACAACTGGCAACAAGGAAGAACGTACTGGTTGCGCTGGCATTCGGTGCCTCTTAGTCTTACTTCAGCATTCCCCAGAAAGCTAGTGTCAAAGAGGAAACCAGGCAGAAAGCAAATTGACTGTGCAAGTTGATGTTTTACAGATCCGCAGTCTGATCTAAACAGTGATTGGGTGAGGGAAGGAAGGGCACGTCAATCAGGCCCCCATACTGTGGTTTAGCTGAGTATCTGGTTGACAACAGTGATTGGGTGGGGGAAGGAAGGGCATGTCAATGAGGCCACCATACTGTGGTTTAGCTGAGTATCTGGTTGACAACAGTGATTGGGTGGGGGAAGGAAGGGCATGTCAATGAGGCCACCATACTGTGGTTTAGCTGAGTATCTGGTTGACAACAGTGACTGGGTGGGGGGAGGAAGGGCATGTCAATGAGGCCACCATACTGTGGTTTAACTGAGTATCTGGTTGACAACAGTGATTGGGTGGGGGAAGGAAGGGCATGTCAATGAGGCCACCATACTGTGGTTTAGCTGAGTATCTGGTTGACAACAGTGATTGGGTGGGGGAAGGAAGGGCACGTCAATGAGGCCACCATACTGTGGTTTAGCTGAGTATCTGGTTGACAACAGTGATTGGGTGGGGGAAGGAAGGGCACGTCAATGAGGCCTCCATACTGTGGTTTAGCTGAGTATCTGGTTGACAACAGTGATTGGGTGGGGGAAGGAAGGGCATGTCAATGAGGCCACCATACTGTGGTTTAGCTGAGTATTTGGTTGACAACAGTGAGAGGGACCTGAGGACTTGGCTACTGTCTGATTACAAAGAAGGAAAGTATTTTCCTAATTTGATTCAAAGTGGCTGAAGGAAGTGTTCTATCACAACATTTCTTCACAATCTCCATACTGTTAAGTTAAGGGCGGATGCACCCCCCCCGCCCCCAATGAACATTCACCACCACCCAAACCTAGCTATATGAGTGTGTATGAAGAAGAACACTGGCAAATTGTCAGTAGCTACTGCTCATGTTTTACAGGGTGTACATAATATTGTACATTGATTATGGTCTTGTTCAGCGCCATTTGTAACATTTACAGTGATCTTGTTTAGTACGCTACAGGTAGAAGACAACCTAGAATGTTACATGTATTGTAATCATTTACAATTTGTATTCCATTATGCATGCTTGTTACACTAATTATTAAATTATTTTACAGGAAGGTGTCACCATAATTACTCAGTAGGTGACAATTCATAACATAATGTTAAACTCAGAAAGCAGATCATTGGTTGTCAGGTGTTTGACATTTAAACACACGCATTCATTCAGTAAGAGAAAGCAGATCATTGGTTGTCAGGTGTTTGAACTTTTCATCATAGAAGAATTTACATTTTGACAAGATATTCGTAAACTTCCAGCAATAGTTTATAGAAATAACAACAGCACAGAGAAACCATGAGACGATCAGTCACTTTTACGTTCAAGGATTACTTCAAGTTTCCACGTCAATATTTTGGCAAATTGCATGACAGCATTAGTAAATCATATTAGTCTACTAGTTCAGACAGTTAGAACGATGGTGCAGGCTGTTTTTTTTCGCCCTAGACCGGTGTTGGAAAAAATCATAAAAGTAAAAGTTTTCAACATATTTTAGTAATTTTTTTTTTATTTTGTATGTATGGCTACATTTTTCCAAATGGACATAGGGATAGACAGTCACTCAGTAATTACCTGGTGGCAGGTGAAAATAAAAATTGTGGTTTTATTTTTTGATATAATTTGATATTTTTTAGCAACAAAATGATACCTCAATCACATTTGTGTGATAATTATTAGCAATGTTATGATTTTTTAAAAGCACCCTTATGAATAATTCTAATCTATGTACACCGTGGAAGTTTATCATTGGTCACTCTGACCTAGGCTAGGGTAAACGTTCCCTCTTGTGTTTGGATTGACATTTGCCGTCTTCTGGTTTGAAGGGTCTCATTATAAATCTAGCTGGTGTACTTTGTGAAGATTGGCATTGACAAGACAAAGTTGTGATTCCGTCAGCACATGACAAATGAGATGGCACATCACATATAAGAACAGGACTTGCTGAGATATATGGACTTTAGTACAGTAATCATAACAACATAACGCGAGCACTGATTGCAGAGATGGGTCAGATGGGTCAGATGTGTCAGATGTGCGATTTCTCTCAACACACAAAGTGGCAGAGAAGAAACTACCGGAGCTAATATACTTTTTGTTGAAACATAGTTTTCCACTTTTGTTTGATTTCTGGGGAGAGTTTGTTGAGTCATGAAGACAGATGCTTCAGTACATGGTCACTATTCTCTTCAGTATTCATACAGTGTAAATTGTGTAATTTTCTTAAAGCTGACTCTAAATCTTGCCATGAAGCACAATCTACTCAAAATGGATAGCCAACTTTCTGAATTTTCTGTCAATGAAATTCAGCCTTTGAAGGAAATGCCATCCAAGAAGGATCAGTTATTATTCCAGTGATGACAATTTTCTCATCTATATGTAGCCCGCCCTTATCAGATATCTGTTAATTCTATTTTTTAAACATATTCACACTACTAGCATTAACACATTAATTTGGCAGTTTGTTCCATTCATTTATCACCCTCTGTGAGAAAGAGTACTTTCTCATGTCCAACCTACACTGCTCCTTAACTAATACTGCTTTGTGTCCTCTGGTTCTACTGCCTTCTGTAAGTTTGAAGAACATATTCCTATCAATATCCTCATAACCGTTCACTATTTTAAACACAACACAGTACAGCATCCCCCATTTTATATTCTTCGTCCATGTTTCCATGTCCTATGTGTATGCATTTACACTTCCCAAAATTGAATAACATTTGCCATTTTTCTGACCATTTAACTAATTTATCTAGATCATCCTGTAAATTTTGTTTATCTGTATCATTAGTAACCTTTCTGAATACTTTTGTGTCATCTGCAAATTTCAGTACTTTGCTAGATATGTCATCTTCCAAATCATTTATATATATTAAAAACAGTATAGGGCATAATACTGATCCCTGTGGTACCCCAGTTGATTTCATCATTACCTATACCATGGGCTTTTAGTTTAAGTAACAATCTTTGATGTGGCACTTTATCGAAAGCTTTCTGAAAATCTAAGTAGACAACATCCACTGGTGACCCGTCATCTACCCACTTTGTAATTTATTCCAAAAAACATAAGGGACTGGTTAGACATGACCTTGCTTTTAGGAACCCATGTTGAGATGTATTTATTAATTGATGTTTTACAAGGAATTCCACCATGTGGTCTCTAATTAATGTTTCGAGTAATTTACATACAACTGATGTTAAACTCACTGGTCTGTAATTTTCTGGCTTGTTCCTCGATACCTTCTTAAATAACGGCGTAATGTTTGCTTCTTTGCATTCTGAAGGAACTATTCCTTCTTCTAGTGACAAGTTAAACTTTTTTGCAAGTGGTGTACTAATTTGCTCAACAATTTTTTTAAGCAGTTTTGGTGGTATCCCATCAACTCCCGGTGATTTATTATCTTTCATCTTCTTAATTTTTTTGCTATCATTTCAGGAGTTACAAATAACTGCCCTAAATGTTCTGCTTTACTGCCCTCAAATTTAGTAAATGGAACTGGAAGTGAGCTGATATCTTCTGTGGTAAAAACCGAGCTGAAGTACTCATTCAGGACCTCTGCCATTTGAAACCCGTCTGAAATTATGTTTCCACTTGTTTTCCAGTGGTCCGACCTTATCTCGAACTTTCTGTTTACTCCTTACATAAGCATAGAAACTCTTGCTGTAATTTTTTATATTACTAGCCAATTTTTTTTCAAAGGTTCTTTTAGATTTTCTAATTTCAGTTGTAGCTAGGTTAAGTGCCTCTTTGTAATTTGCGTAGTCTTCATCCTTTCTGGTACGCCTATAAACCCTCCACATAGTTTGCTTAAACACTATTTTTCTAATAGCTTCTTTTGACATATTTTAGAATATTCCAACATTCAGTTGCGGTCTTATTCATCAGCATGTTATTCCAATCTAGCTTTGCTAAGTATTTTCTCATGTCTTTATAGTTACCTTTGTCGAAGTTTCTGCTATAAATTTTTTTATTTTTACTTTCTCATTTTACATTGATGTCAAAATGTATTTGATTATGGACATTGTTACCCAATGGTTCATGTATTTTTACATTGTCCACTAATTGTTTTTGTGATGACAAAACTATATCTAATACATTGTCTCCCCTGGTTGGTTCTAACACGTGCTGAGACACGTAGAAAAGGAAGTTGTGGATGTTGTACCCAACAAAGGCCTTCTGGGAAAAGAATTCAAGAAAGATGCTAAGGCGATCATGGAATCTCCCTAAGATGGACGAGGGTTCACTGAATTCTCTCGAAACTGCAATGAGAGAAATTGGGTTGGTTCAAAGTTCAACCTAATTTGACACATTAATATTTGCCAGATTACTGTAACTTACAACATGTTGAAAATCTTACTAAAAGAATATTTTATTACATTATACATGTAAGTTGAGGCAGTGGTGAAATCATGATTTACATTACATTCACTGTGTGGCGCCACTGGTGGGGAGTTTGGTTCAAATCATAAAGTCATTGGGGCAGCCCACTGATGATCTGACAATCTGTCTCCAACTTTGTCAGTCCCTTGCTGCCACTTGTGTCTCATGGAAGTCAAGTCTTTGATGTCGTCCGTCCAGTCCTATCTCTGTCTGTCTCTGTGTCTTGGAGGAAGACTTTACTAGGCCAGTGGATGCCATATGCTAAATTGAGTGTATGTAACATTGTGTAAGTAGAGGTGTTTTTAAAATTAAACAAATAAAGAAATATGCCTATAACTTTATGTACAATATTTGAAATTATGACTCTTGCATCTCCTAGAATACAATGTGCATTTCACAGTTTAACGTAGCCACTCAAAGGTAAATACTGTTTTAAACTTTGACAGGTTCGCAAACTCATCTGTAGATTTGTAATTTGTTCTCTTTCTGTACTTTTGTTAGTTGTAAGAGGACTGATTTGATTGGATTTGCTGATTTATTTGATTGACTGGCATTGAACAGTATACCCCTTTGATATGTAGGGTAATAACCAACAAAGTGGAACATGACTGCATACTTTGTGATGTACAAATGTTTATGAAATATAATGTTCACATGGTTTCACATTACTGGTCTCCTGGGGGCAAGTTTATTTTAACAGGAAATTGTCAGCCCTGTTTGCTGAAATAAACTATTGTAGCTATGCTACAGGTGATTATTGTCTTAAACTGTTTTATAAGAACAATTATCACTAAGCAGGTTGTTATCCACGAATCACTGAGTAATACAATGTTTCTGTCTGTCTGCAGCACCTTGCCCTGCTGCCAGTAATTGCCCCGTACAAATGTTCTGTCCTGCCGCTAAACAACAACCCTGAGTTTATGTCATTTGTGAAACAGATCTGCAAGTATTAACTGTGTTTGTTGTGTCCTATGTACTGCTAAAGAAGTATTCTTCTTGTGTAGTCATAGCCTCAGTTAAAGCGTTGGTGTTTCATTGCAATCTCTATATCCGCTTCAGGTCCGCCATCTCTCCTATGCTTCATGTTGTTAATCTCTCTATCCACTTCAAGGTCATCATCTCTCCTATGCTCCATATTGTCAATCTCTCTATCCACTTCAAGTCCATCATCTCTCCTATGCTCCATGTTGTCAGTCTCTCTATCCACTTCAAGGCCATCATCTCTCCTATGCTCCATGTTGTCAATCTCTCTATCCACTTCAAGTCCATCATCTCTCCTATGCTCCATGTTGTCAATCTCTCTATCCACTTCAGGTCCGCCATCTCTCCTATGCTTCATGTTGTTAATCTCTCTATCCACTTCAAGGTCATCATCTCTCCTATGCTCCATGTTGTCAATCTCTCTATCCACTTCAAGTCCATCATCTCTCCTATGCTCCATGTTGTCAGTCTCTCTATCCACTTCAAGGCCATCATCTCTCCTATGCTCCATGTTGTCAATCTCTCTATCCACTTCAAGTCCATCATCTCTCAATTGTATTTACACATACTACTGCACACAGCCTTCCTTCCATACGTACTACTGCAAACACTCTTCCTACCACACAGACAACTCCACAAAATCTTCCTACCACACAGACAACTCCACACAGCCTTCCTACCACATATACAACTCCACACAGCCTTCCTACCACACATACAACTCCACACAGCCTTCCTACCACATATACAACTCCACACAGCCTTCCTTCCATACGTACTACTGCACACACTCTTCCTACCACACAGACAACTCCACAAAATCTTCCTGCCACACAGACAACTATACACAACCTTCCTACCACACAAACAACTCCACCCAGCCTTCCTACCACTCATACAACTCCATACAGCCTTCGTTCCATACAGACAACTCCACGCAGCCTTCCTACCAAACATACTACTGCACACAGTCTTCCTACCACACAGACAACTCCACACAGCCTTCCTACCACACAGCCTTCCTACGACACAGACTACTCCACACAGCCTTCCTACCACACAGCCTTCCTACCACACAGACTACTCCACACAGCCTTCCTACCACACAGCCTTCCTACCACAGACTACTCCACACAGCCTTCCTACCACACAGACTACTGCACACAGTCTTCCTACCACACAGCCTTCCTACCACACATACTATTCCACACAGCCTTCCTACCACACAGCCTTCCTACCACACAGACTACTGCACACAGTCATCCTACCACACAGCCTTACTACCACACAGACAACTCCACACAGCCTTCCTACCACACAGACAACTCCACAAAGTCTTCCTACCACACAGCCTTCCTACCACACAGACAACTCCACAGAGCCTTCTTACCACACATACAACTCCACACAGCCTTCCTACCACACAGACTACTGCACACAGTCTTCCTACCACACAGCCTTCCTACCACACAGACAACCCCACACAGCCTTCTTACCACACATACAACTCCACACAGCCTTCCTACCACACATACAACTCCACACAGCCTTCCTACCACACATACAACTCCACACAGCCTTCCTACCACACATACAACTCCACACAGCCTTCGTACCACACAAACAACTCCACACAGCCTTCCTACCACACAAACAACTCCACACAACCTTCCTACCACACAAACAACTCCACACAGCCTTCCTACCACTCATATAACTCCACACAGGTTTCCTACCACACAGACTACTGCACACAGTCTTCCTACCACACATACAACTATGCACAGTCTTCCTACCACACAAACAACTCCACACAGCCTTCCTACCACACAGACAACTATACACAGTCTTCCTACCACTCATATAACTCCACACAGTCTTCCTACCACACAGCCTTCCTACCACACAGACTACTGCACACAGTCTTCCTACCACACAGTCTTCCTACCACTCATATAACTCCACACAGTCTTCCTACCACACAGTCTTCCTACCACACAGACTACTGCACACAGCCTTCCTACCACACAGACAACTATACACAGTCTTCCTACCACTCATACAACTCCACACAGCCTTCCTACCACACATACAACTCCACACAGCCTTCCTACCACATATACAACTCCACACAGCCTTCCTACCACACATACAACTCCACACAGCCTTCCTACCACATATACAACTCCACACAGCCTTCCTTCCATACGTACTACTGCACACACTCTTCCTACCACACAGACAACTCCACAAAATCTTCCTACCACACAGACAACTATACACATTCTTCCTACCACACAAACAACTCCACCCAGCCTTCCTACCACACAGACAACTCCACACAGCCTTCGTTCCATACAGACAACTCCACACAGCCTTCCTACCACACAGACTACTCCACACAGCCTTCCTACCACACAGCCTTCCTACCACACAGACTACTCCACACAGCCTTCCTACCACACAGCCTTCCTACCACAGACTACTCCACACAGTCTTCCTACACACAGACTACTGCACACAGTCTTCCTACCACAGCCTTCCTACCACACATACTATTCCACACAGCCTTCCTACCACACAGCCTTCCTACCACACATACTACTGCACACAGTCATCCTACCACACAGCCTTCCTACCACACAGACAACTCCACACAGCCTTCCTACCACACAGACAACTCCACAAAGTCTTCCTACCACACAGCCTTCCTACCACACAGACAACTCCACAGAGCCTTCTTACCACACATACAACTCCACACAGCCTTCCTACCACACAGACTACTGCACACAGTCTTCCTACCACACAGCCTTCCTACCACACAGACAACTCCACACAGCCTTCTTACCACACATACAACTCCACACAGCCTTCCTACCACACATACAACTCCACACAGCCTTCCTACCACACATACAACTCCACACAGCCTTCCTACCACACATACAACTCCACACAGCCTTCCTACCACACAAACAACTCCACACAGCCTTCCTACCACACAAACAACTCCACACAGCCTTCCTACCACACAAACAACTCCACACAGCCTTCCTACCACTCATATAACTCCACACAGCCTTCCTACCACACAGACTACTGCACACAGTCTTCCTACCACACAGACAACTATACACAGTCTTCCTACCACACAAACAACTCCACACAGCCTTCCTACCACACAGACAACTATACACAGTCTTCCTACCACTCATATAACTCCACACAGTCTTCCTACCACACAGCCTTCCTACCACACAGACTACTGCACACAGTCTTCCTACCACACAGACAACTATACACAGTCTTCCTACCACTCATATAACTCCACACAGTCTTCCTACCACACAGCCTTCCTACCACACAGACTACTGCACACAGCCTTCCTACCACACAGACAACTATACACAGTCTTCCTACCACTCATACAACTCCACACAGCCTTCCTACCACACATACAACTCCACACAGCCTTCCTACCACACAAACAACTCCACACAGCCTTCCTACCACACAAACAACTCCACACAGCCTTCCTACCACACAAACAACTCCACACAGCATTCCTACCACACAAACAACTCCACACAGCCTTCCTACCACTCATATAACTCCACACAGTCTTCCTACCACACAGCCTTCCTACCACACAGACTACTGCACACAGTCTTCCTACCACACAGACAACTCCACACAGCCTTCCTACCACACATACAACTCCACACAGCCTTCCTACCACACATACAACTCCACACAGCCTTCCTACCACACATACAACTCCACACAGCCTTCCTACCACACATACAACTCCACACAGTCTTCCTACCACACAGCCTTCCTACCACACAGACTACTGCACACAGTCTTCCTACCACACAGACAACTATACACAGTCTTCCTACCACTCATACAACTCCACACAGCCTTCCTTCCACACATACAACTCCACACAGTCTTCCTACCACACAAACAACTCCACACAGTCTTCCTACCACACAGACTACTGCACACAGTCTTCCTACCACACAGCCTTCCTACCACACATACAACTCCACACAGCCTTCCTACCACACATACAACTCCACACAGCCTTCCTACCACACATACAACTCCACACAGCCTTCCTACCACACATACAACTCCACACAGCCTTCCTACCACACATACAACTCCACACAGTCTTCCTACCACACAGCCTTCCTACCACACAAACAACTCCACACAGCCTTCCTACCACACATACAACTCCACACAGCCTTCCTACCACACATACAACTCCACACAGCCTTCCTACCACACATACAACTCCACACAGTCTTCCTACCACACAGCCTTCCTACCACACAAACAACTCCACACAGCCTTCCTACCACACAGACAACTATACACAGTCTTCCTACCACTCATATAACTCCACACAGTCTTCCTACCACACAGCCTTCCTACCACACAGACTACTGCACACAGTCTTCCTACCACACAAACAACTCCACACAGCCTTCCTACCACACAGACAACTATACACAGCCTTCCTACCACACATACAACTCCACACAGTCTTCCTACCACACATACTACTGCACACAGTCTTCCTACCACACAGCCTTCCTACCACACAGACAACTCCACACAGCCTTCTTACCACACATACAACTCCACACAGCCTTCCTACCACACATACAACTCCACACAGCCTTCCTACCACACATACAACTCCACACAGCCTTCCTACCACACATACAACTCCACACAGCCTTCCTACCACACAAACAACTCCACACAGCCTTCCTACCACACAAACAACTCCACACAGCCTTCCTACCACACATACAACTCCACACAGTCTTCCTACCACACATACTTCCTACCACACAGACTACTGCACACAGGCTTCCTACCACACGGACAACTATACACAGTCTTCCTACCACTCATATAACTCCACACAGTCTTCCTACCACGCTGCCTTCCTACCACACAGACTACTGCACACAGTCTTCCTACCACACAGACAACTATACACAGTCTTCCTACCACTCATACAACTCCACACAGCCTTCCTACCATACAGACTCCACACAGCCTTCCTACCACACAGACAACTATACACAGTCTTCCTACCACTCATACAACTCCACACAGCCTTCCTTACATACAGACAACTCCACACAGCCTTCCTTCCACATAGACAACTCCACACAGCCTTCCTACCATACAGACAACTCCACACAGCCTTCCTACCACACAGACAACTATACACAGTCTTCCTACCACTCATACAACTCCACACAGCCTTCCTTCCATACAGACAACTCCACACAGCCTTCCTTCCACACATACAACTCCACACAGTCTTCCTACCACACAGACAACTCCACACAGCCTTCCTACCACACAAACAACTCCACACAGCCTTCCTACCACACAAACAACTCCACACAGCCTTCCTACCACACAAACAACTCCACACAGCCTTCCTACCACTCATACAACTCCACACAGCCTTCCTACCACTCCACACAGTCTTCCTACCACACAGCCTTCCTACCACACAGACTACTGCACACAGTCTTCCTACCACACAGACAACTATACACAGTCTTCCTACCACTCATACAACTCCACACAGCCTTCCTACCATACAGACTCCACACAGCCTTCCTACCACACAGACAACTATACACCTACCAGTCTTCCTACACAGCTATACAACTCCACACAGCCTTCCTACACACAGACAACTCCACACAGCCTTCCTACCACACAGACAACTCCACACAGCCTTCCTACCACCAGACAACTCCACACAGCCTTCCTACCACACAGACAACTATACACAGTCTTCCTACCACACATACAACTCCACACAGCCTTCCTACCACACAGACAACTCCACACAGCCTTCCTTCCACACACAACTCCACACAGTCTTCCTACCACACAGACAACTCCACACAGCCTTCCTACCACACAACAACTCCACACAGCCTTCCTACCACACAAACAACTCCACACAGCCTTCCTACCACACAAACAACTCCACCCAGCCTTCCTACCACACAGACAACTCCACACAGTCTTCCTACCACACAGCCTTCCTACCACACAGACTACTGCACACAATCTTCCTACCACACAGACAACTATACACAGTCTTCCTACCACTCATATAACTCCACACAGTCTTCCTACCACACAGCCTTCCTACCACACATACTGCACAACACAGCCTTCCTACCACACAGACAACTATACACAGTCTTCCTACCTCTCATAAACTCCACACAGTCCTTCCTACCACACAGCCTTCCTACCACACATACCTCCACTTCTACACACTGAACGTCCTTCCTACCACAGACAATCCACACAGCCTTCCTACCACATAGACAATTCCACACAGCCTACTTTCCTCATAGACAACTCCACACAGCCTTCCTACCACACATACAACTCCACACAGCCTTCATATCAAACAGACGACTACACACAGCCTTCCTACCACACATATACAACTCCACACAGTCTTCCTACCACACAGACTACTCCACACAGTCTTCCTACCACACAGCCTTCCTACCACACAGACAACTCCACACAGCCTTCTTACCACACATACAACTCACACAGCCTTCCTACCACATTCCTACCACACATACAACTCCACACAGTCTTCCTACCACACATACAACTCCACACAGTCTTCCTACCACACAGCCTTTCCTACCACACAAACAACTCACACAGCCTTCCTACCACACAGACAACTCCACACACAGCCTTCTTACCACACATACCACTCACAAGCTTCCTACACTCACACACAGCCTTCCTACCACACAACACACTCCACACAGCCTTCCTACCACACATACAACTCCACACAGTCTTCCTACCACACAGCCTTCCTACCACACAGACAACTCCACACAGCCTTCCTACCACCACCACCTACACATACTCCACACAGCCTTCCTACCACACAAACAACTCCACACAGCCTTCCTACCACACATACAACTCCACACAGCCTTCCTACCACACATACAACTCCACACAGCCTTCCTACCACACAGACAACTCCACACAGCCTTCCTACCACACAGACAACTCCACACAGCCTTCCTACCACACAGACAACTCCACACAGCCTTCCTACCACACAGACAACTCCACACAGCCTTCCTACCACACATACAACTCCACACAGCCTTCCTACCACACATACAACTCCACACAGTCTTCCTACCACACAGACTACTGCACACAGCCTTCCTACCACACATACAACTATACACAGTCTTCCTACCACACATACAACTCCACACAGCCTTCTTACCACACAGACAACTCCACACAGCCTTCCTACCACACATACAACTCCACACAGTATTCCTACCACACAGCCTTCCTACCACACAGAATACTGCACACAGCCTTCCTACCACACAGACAACTATACACAGTCTTCCTACCACACAAACAACTCCACACAGCCTTCCTACCACAAATACAACTCCACACAGCCTTCCTACCACACATACAACTCCACACAGTCTTCCTACCACACAGACTACTGCACACAGTCTTCCTTCCACACAAACAACTCCACACAGCCTTCCTACCACACAACAACTCCACACAGTCTTCCTACCACACAGACTACTGCACACAGTCTTCCTACCACACAGCCTTCCTACCACACAGACAACTCCACACAGCCTTCTTACCACACACATACAACTCCACACAGCCTTCCTACCACACATACAACTCCACACAGCCTTCCTACCACACATACAACTCCACACATCCTTCCTACCACACATACAACTCCACACAGCCTTCCTACCACACAAACAACTCCACACAGCCTTCCTACCACACAAACAACTCCACACAGCCTTCCTACCACACATACAACTCCACACAGTCTTCCTACCACACAGCCTTCCTACCACACAGACAACTCCACACAGCCTTCCTACCACACAGACAACTCCACACAGTCTTCCTACCACACAGACAACTCCACACAGTCTTCCTACCACACAGCCTTCCTACCACACAGACAACTCCACACAGCCTTCCTACCACACAGACAACTCCACACAGTCTTCCTACCACACAGACAACTCCACACAGCCTTCCTACCACACAGACTACTGCACACAGTCTTCCTACCACACAGCCTTCCTACCACACAGACAACTCCACACAGCCTTCCTACCACACAGACAACTCCACACAGCCTTCCTACCACACATACAACTCCACACAGCCTTCCTACCACACATACAACTCCACACAGCCTTCCTACCACACATACAACTCCACACAGCCTTCCTACCACACAAACAACTCCACACAGCCTTCCTACCACACAAACAACTCCACACAGCCTTCCTACCACACAAACAACTCCACACAGTCTTCCTACCACACATACAACTCCACACAGCCTTCCTACCACACAGACAACTCCACACAGTCTTCCTACCACACAGACAACTCCACACAGTCTTCCTACCACACAGACAACTCCACACAGCCTTCCTACCACACAGACAACTCCACACAGCCTTCCTACCACACAGACAACTCCACACAGCCTTCCTACCATACAGACAACTCCACACAGCCTTCCTACCACACAGACAACTCCACACAGCCTTCCTGCCACACAGACAACTCCACACAGTCTTCCTACCACACAGACAACTCCACACAGTCTTCCTACCACACAGCCTTCCTACCACACATACAACTCCACACAGCCTTCCTACCACACAGACAACTCCACACAGCCTTCCTACCACACATACAACTCCACACAGCCTTCCTACCACACAGACAACTCCACACAGCCTTCCTACCACACATACAACTCCACACAGCCTTCCTACCACACATACAACTCCACACAGACTACTGCACACAGCCTTCCTACCACACGGACAACTATACACAGTCTTCCTACCACTCATATAACACCACACAGCCTTCCTACCACACAAACAACTCCACACAGCCTTCCTACCACACATACAACTCCACACAGTCTTCCTACCACACAGCCTTCCTACCACACAGACTACTGCACACAGCCTTCCTACCACACAGACAACTATACACAGTCTTCCTACCACACAAACAACTCCACACAGCCTTCCTACCACACATACAACTCCACACAGCCTTCCTACCACACATACAACTCCACACAGTCTTCCTACCACACAGACTACTGCACACAGTCTTCCTACCACACAAACAACTCCACACAGCCTTCCTACCACACAGACAACTCCACACAGCCTTCCTACCACACATACACTCCACACAGTCTTCCTACCACACAGCCTTCCTACCACACAGACAACTCCACACAGCCTTCTTACCACACATACAACTCCACACAGCCTTCCTACCACACAGCCTTCCTACCACACAGACTACTGCACACAGCCTTCCTACCACACATACAACTATACACAGTCTTCCTACCACACAAACAACTCCACACAGCCTTCCTACCACAAATACAACTCCACGCAGCCTTCCTACCACACATACAACTCCACACAGTCTTCCTACCACACAGACTACTGCACACAGTCTTCCTTCCACACAAACAACTCCACACAGCCTTCCTACCACACATACAACTCGACACAGTCTTCCTACCACACAGACTACTGCACACAGTCTTCCTACCACACAGCCTTCCTACCACACAGACAACTCCACACAGCCTTCTTACCACACATACAACTCCACACAGCCTTCCTACCACACATACAACTCCACACAGCCTTCCTACCACACATACAACTCCACACATCCTTCCTACCACACATACAACTCCACACAGCCTTCCTACCACACAAACAACTCCACACAGCCTTCCTACCACACAAACAACTCCACACAGCCTTCCTACCACACATACAACTCCACACAGTCTTCCTACCACACAGCCTTCCTACCACACAGACTACTGCACACAGCCTTCCTACCACACGGACAACTATACACAGTCTTCCTACCACTCATATAACTCCACACAGTCTTCCTACCACACAGCCTTCCTACCACACAGACTACTGCACACAGTCTTCCTACCACACAGACAAATATACACAGTCTTCCTACCACTCATACAACTCCACACAGCCTTCCTACCATACAGACAACTCCACACAGCCTTCCTACCACACAGACAACTATACACAGTCTTCCTACCACTCATATAACTCCACACAGCCTTCCTTCCATACAGACAACTCCACACAGCCTTCCTGCCACACAGACAACTCCACACAGCCTTCCTGCCACACAGACAACTCCACACAGCCTTTCTTCCATACATACAACTCCACACAGCCTTCCTTCCATACAGACAACTCCACACAGCCTTCCTGCCACGCAGACAACTCCACACAGTCTTCCTACCACACAGACAACTCCACACAGTCTTCCTACCACACAGCCTTCCTACCACACAGACAACTCCACACAGCCTTCCTACCACACGGACTGCTGCACACAGTCTTCCTTCCACACAGTCTTCCTACCACACAAACAACTCCACACAGCCTTCCTACAACACAGACAACTCCACACAGCCTTCCTACCACACAGACAACTCCACACAGCCTTCCTACCACAGACTACTGCACACAGTCTTCCTTCCACACAAATAACTACAAAAACGCAATATAAACATGATGGTTCTGAGGACCACAAATTTTTGTCATTAATCATAAACCTCTATGGTGATTTGTCTACCTACTGTTGTAGCTAATCTGTTGATGTTAATTTATATAAAAGTCGTATTGCATTACTGTCTTACTGAGAACTGCAAATATATCTTCCTCAACTTAATTGTAATGTACCATTAACTTAATTGAAATTAGCAATTGATTGTTGCAGGTTATACATGCATACCTTGGAGAGCTGTCCACAATTGATTGTTGCAGGTTATACTTGCCTACCTTGGAGAGCTGTCCACAATTGATTGTTTCAGGTTATACTTGCCTACCTTGGAGTGCTGTCCACAATTGATTGTTGCAGGTTATACATGCCTACCTTGGAGAGCTGTCCACAATTGATTGTTGCAGGTTATACTTGCCTACCTTGGAGTGCTGTCCACAATTGATTGTTGCAGGTTATACATGCCTACCTTGGAGAGCTGTCCACAATTGATTGTTGCAGGTTATACTTGCCTACCTTGGAGAGCTGTGCACAATTGATTGTTGCAGGTTATACATGCCTACCTTGGAGAGCTGTCCACAATTGATTGTTGCAGGTTATACTTGCCTACCTTGGAGTGCTGTCCACAATTGATTGTTGCAGGTTATACATGCCTACCTTGGAGAGCTGTCCACAATTGATTGTTGCAGGTTATACTTGCCTACCTTGGAGTGCTGTCCACAATTGATTGTTGCAGGTTATACATGCCTACCTTGGAGAGCTGTCCACAATTGATTGTTGCAGGTTATACTTGCCTACCTTGGAGTGCTGTCCACAATTGATTGTTGCAGGTTATACTTGCCTACCTTGGAGAGCTGTCCACAATTGATTGTTGCAGGTTATACTTGCCTACCTTGGAGAGCTGTCCACAATTGATTGTTGCAGGTTATACTTGCCTACCTTGGAGTGCTGTCCACAATTGATTGTTGCAGGTTATACTTGCCTACCTTGGAGAGCTGTCCACAATTGATTGTTGCAGGTTATACTTGCCTACCTTGGAGTGCTGTCCACAATTGATTGTTGCAGGTTATACTTGCCTACCTTGGAGTGCTGTCCACAGAAAACACTGCTGTTTATATACTGCCCTGTTTTCTGGCAATCCTGCTGGATTGAAGCTATGACATGTTGGGTCAGTTCACGCAGTGGCTATTTGACTAGGTCAGCAACACAAGCAATATTCATATAATTCTGAGCTAAACTATTGGAACGTCATGTAGGAACTGTAAATCACACACATTTTGGTTAAACTATCATAAAAATAGCTTCAGTCTGTCTGATCATATATATGTGAGGCAAATTAAGTTCATGTCTGATTCGTATATCTTTTTAAAACTATATATTTGACAGTTTACGCTAAGTACGCTAGGAAATTTTTTAATATTTTATTGTCCAGTGTCGACCACTTGTACATTGTTGAATGAGTTAATTCTAATTGGTTAAAATAAGAGCGGGTTCAAAGTGTGTAACCCTGATGCTTAGCTAGTTTTTTCACAGCAATGTGCGTTGTTTCTTTTTCTCTAGGTATGTCTTGCCAACTACCGGTGGATTTTCCTCCCCATATGTCATCAGAACAACTGGTTCATACTGGTAGTGAATACCCAAGAGAAGACTGCGGCTGTGCTGGATTCCCTGGACAATGAGTTGAGGAGAAAGAAGTTTGTCGTCCTCTGCCAGTAAGTGTTACCTTGAAACAAACAAGTACAATCATCCCTACTGGTTGTGTGCAACAGTCACTTTCTTATAGTTTGTAGTCCTCTGGCAGTAAGTGTTACCTTGAAACAAACAAGTACAATCATCCCTACTGGTTGTGTGCAACAGTCACTTTCTTATAGCTTGTAGCCCTCTGGCAGTAAGTGTTACCTTGAAACAAACAAGTACAATCATCCCTACTGGTTGTGTGCAACAGTCACTTTCTTATAGCTTGTAGTCCTCTGGCAGTAAGTGTTACCTTGAAACAAACAAGTACAATCATCCCTACTAGTTGTGTGCAACACAACCACTTTCTTATAGCTTGTAGTCCTCTGGCAGTAAGTGTTACCTTGAAACAAACAAGTACAATCATCCCTACTGGTTGTGTGCAACAGTCACTTTCTTATAGCTTGTAGTCCTCTGGCAGTAAGTGTTACCTTGAAACAAACAGGTACAATCATCCCTACTGGTTGTGTGCAACAGTCACTTTCTTATAGCTTGTAGTCCTCTGGCAGTAAGTGTTACCTTGAAACAAACAAGTACAATCATCCCTACTGGTTGTGTGCAACAGTCACTTTCTTATAGCTTGTAGTCCTCTGGCAGTAAGTGTTACCTTGAAACAAACAAGTACAATCATCCCTACTGGTTGAGTGCAACAGTCACTTTCTTATAGCTTGTAGCCCTAAGTTGGTTTATTTACAACTGCCAGAATACCACATATCCGCCATCTCCTTCTTCTATACACATGCCCATGTTTTCATTGTGGTGTGGCAAAAAAAGTGGAGATGGGTTGCTGCCTACTTCAATGTTGATGTTAACTAGCCTTTCAATCATGCATGTTGTTGCTCTAGTGATATGTTTTATACATGAGTATGTAGGTCCTTTTTAACATGTTGTTGGTCTAGTGACATGTTTTATACAGGAGTATGTAGGTCCTTTTTAACATGTTGTTGGTCTAGTGACATGTTTTATACAGGAGTATGTAGATCCTTTTTAACATGTTGTTGGTCTAGTGACATGTTTTATACAGGAGTATGTAGATCCTTTTTTAACATGTTGTTGGTCTAGTGACATGTTTTATACAGGAGTATGTAGGTCCTTTTTAACATGTTGTTGGTCTAGTGACATGTTTTATACAGGAGTATGTAGGTCCTTTTTAACATGTTGTTGGTCTAGTGACATGTTTTATACAGGAGTATGTAGGTCCTTTTTAACATGTTGTTGGTCTAGTGACATGTTTTATACAGGAGTATGTAGGTCCTTTTTAACATGTTGCCCTGCAATCAGACAACAGTTTTAATAAGACTGTGTACATAGTTTTTGTATTTCTGTGGATAGTATGGATATTGTTTCTGCAATCCTTAGGCTGTAATTGTTAACAGATGCCCCGAGTGAAGGTGCAACACGACTGATGAATGTGAACTGATTTCTGGCCTTCTTCCAGAAAGTACCCACAACTCAGACATTCAGTGTTGGGTCTGTCCGTGGAGACATGGACAGAGATCACACAACTCAGACATTCAGTGTTGGGTCTGTCCGTGGAGACATGGACAGAGATCACACAACTCAGACATTCAGTGTTGGGTCTGCACATGGAGACATGGACAGAGATCAGAATAGCCTGTAGCCGACAGGAAGACAGCCATAGTTGTGGTGTCTTTACACTGATGGTGAGCATCATTTGAGAAACAGTTAGGTCTTACCATTAATTGCAAGTTATGACATAGTCAGTAAATTCCTCTCCAATTAAATCCATTAACAAAACTGCCCGTCCTCCAGGTGGCGCTTCCTACACAGACACTCAAGACGGTTTCCTGAAGTATTTGTACATCGCGTTTGTTATGACGTCACTTTGAGCAGTTTTTCACAACGCTATTTGTGCAAAACATCCCAAACTGATCAAGGAAGTTAAGCTTAACATACATACACACATACATATGTAATATATTATGCTTGCTCGATAAGAGTTAGATTGAGCATGTGTAAATGTGCTCTGCTAAATGCTTCAGTTAAGCCAATTTTATTTTTTAATGGGTTGTCACACATATATATATATATATATATATATATATATATATATATATATATATATATATATATATATATATATATATATATATATATATATATATATATATATATATATCACACACACATAATAATGTGCCAACATATTGATAAACAGAGAGACAGACATGTACATGAGCTGGGTGGTAGACTCCCAGGGTGAATTTGGGACTGGCTTGGGAAGGATTGTAAGTGGAATATTTGGAGGGGAAATACAGGAATGGATATAATAGGGGAAAGGGTAGTGATGTAGTAGACACACAGCCAGGCGGGTAGCCACAGGCAGATCTTACCTGTCAGTCAGTCAGTCTGGCATACAGAGAGACAGACATACAAAGATATGTGCTGACATACTGACAGACATGCAGGGAAAGAGGGGGCCAAGAGGGAGGGGAGGGAGGGAGAGAGAGGGAAGGAGGGAGGGAGGGATATAGACAGACAGACTGACAGACAGACCGGCAGACAGATATGTGCTGACAATCAGATGAACAGGCAAATATGGAGAGAGACAGACATACATATAACGGTATGTGCCAGGAGACTGATCAACAGAGAGACAGGCCTATGAGCTCATTTATGTTAAATGTTTATCTTTAACACACATGAATACATTCAAACACACAAGTGAAGCTCACACGCACAGGGTTATGTGATAAATGTACAGTACACGTCAATAAAAACAGTGCATAATATCAAACTACAATCATATGTAGAGGGGTAGATAGTTTTGTAGACATATACATGATAGTGCCGACATCTGGTGAGTAAAATGTTAACAATGTATTTCAAGATTTATTTATTCATGACATTCAATGGCATTAGTTAGTTTCTGCCTCTTTTCATTGCTTTTACCTTGCCAGTTGTGGATGACATCTGCATAATTGCGTTGTTGCTATTTGTTATTCTACTAAACAAGTAATAGTGGTTGTACACAGAGACTACACAGGGAGGTGACAACTTGCAACTTCACTGATTACAGTGAATGAGTTAACGTAACTGGTCACTTGTGGAAAACACAAGTATCGAAGGATGGAAAGCACTGGTGATTTAAAAATTGATGACTTGTGGTGACAACACTTGTGTTAGTGTACACTGTGATATCACTTGTGTTAGTGTACACTGTGATATCACTTCTGTTAGTGTACACTGCCAATTCAAATAGACACATAGTAGTAGTTGGACAAAAAGACTACACAGTGAGGTGACAACATCCAACTTAACTGTTACAGTGAAAGAGTTAATATGCTTCATTCACTTGTGTCTGTGTCAAAGTGACTGTGTCTCACAAGTGTCTGCTTGAGTCACTTGCGTCTGTGTCAGAGTGACTGTTTCTCACAAGTGTCTGGTTGAGTCACTTGTGTCTGTGTCAGAGTGACTGTGTCTTGTGGAAAACACAAGTATCGAAGGACGGAAAGCAATGGTGATTTAAAAAGTGATGACTTGTGGTGACAAGTGGTGACATCACTTGTGTGTACACTGTGATATCACTTGTGTTAGTGTACACTGTGATATCACTTGTGTTAGTGTACACTGTGATATCACTTGTGTTAGTGTACACTGCCAATTCAAATAGACAAATAGTAGTAGTTGGACAAAAATACTACACAGGGAGGTGACAACATCCAACTTAACTGTTACAGTGAAAGAGTTAATATGCTTCATTCACTTGTGTCTGTGTCAAAGTGACTGTGTTTCACAAGTGTCTGCTTGAGTCACTTGCATCTGTGTCAGAGTGACTGTTTCTCACAAGTGTCTGGTTGAGTCACTTGTGTCTGTGTCAGAGTGACTGTGTCTCACAAGTGTCTGCTTGAGTCACTTGTGTCTGTGTCAGAGTGACTGTGTCTCACAAGTGTCTGCTTGAGTCACTTGAGTTAGTTTCATAGTGATTATATATCTCTCGCAAATCTCTACTTGAGTCACTTGGGTTAGTGTCAGAGTGACTGTGTCTCACAAGTGTCTGCTTGAGTCACTTGAGTTAGTTTCAGAGTGATTATGTATCTCTCGCAAGTGTCTACTTGAGTCACTTGGGAGGGAGGGAGGGAGTGTGAGTTAGAGAGAGAGTGTGAGTTAGAGAGAGAGAGAGAGGAGAGAGAGAGAGAGAGAGAGAGACATACGTAATAAAGATATGTGCCAACAGATTGACAAACAGAGAGACAGACATGTACATGAGCTGGGTGGTAGGCTCCCAGGGAGGGTGTGGGACTGACTTAGACAGGATTGTAATTGAAATATTCGGAGGGAAATGCATGAATGTATATAACAGAGGAAAGTGTAGTGATGTAGAAGACACACAGCCAGGCGGGTAGCCACAAGTAGATCTTATATGTCAGTCTGAGAGACAAACAAATATATGTGCTGACATACTGACAGACTTGCAGGGAGAGAGGGGGCAGAGAGGGAGGAAGAAGGAGGGAGGGAGGAAATAGAGGCAGGGTAGAGAGAAGGTGAGAGAGCAGTAGGGATTGAGATAGGGCATGAGAGGGGGATGGAGTGAGAGAGGAAGACAGAGAGGGAAGGAGTGAGTGAGGGTGAGAGAGGGAGGGAGAGATCATATACAGACATACATGTGCTGACAGGTAAATAAACAAGCAGACATGAAGAGAGACATACATACATAATAAAGTTACAACCACAGACATAAATAGAACACCCCTTAGTAAAATGTTAAAATGTTTGCGTTTGTTTTGTTGTTCAGTGTAGCTATGCATTAGTTCAATGTTAGTCAGGTTAGTCTGCTATTTATTCGTTGTTCAGTGTAGCTATGCAATTAGTTCAGTGTTAGTCAGGTTAGTCTGCTATTTATTCGTTGTTCAGTGTAGCTAAGCAATTAGTTCAGTGTTAGTCAGGTTAGTCTGCTATTTATTCGTTGTTCAGTGTAGCTATGCAATTAGTTCAGTGTTAGTCTTATCTGCTATTTATTCGTTGTTCAGTGTAGCTATGCAATTAGTTCAGTGTTAGTCAGGTTAGTCTGCTATTTATTCGTTGTCAGAAAGAAGAGCCATTTACAATCCTGTTGCTGACTGTCAAGTCGTCAATGTGCGCGGAAAGCGCAAATGTTAATTATTATTATTATGTTAACGGTAATTAATATTAATTCGAAAATGGCATCATGTTGTTAGAAGTTCTGACCTGGATGAACTCTCTCCGTGAGGCGTGACGTGTATGGCGACAATCTGTAGCTAGTTTGTGTCTTTTTGGAAATCTCGACAAGATTGGATTTTGCGTGATGAGGAATGATTAAAACAAAGACAAAAGATTAATAAATGTTCTATGTTTATATAGCTGGTCGCAATTCAACACTATTTCCTTTTTTGTGCGGAATTTAATGATTGAATTAATGTAGACCTATGTAGTTCGCGGTCTCGCCACTAGGATTATGGTCGGTTGCCGACAGTCGAGTTATCAGTGTGCTCAGTAGACAGAAGAGAAAAGAGGAGGAATCATAAAGGCCGAGAGGTAAACCAAACGAGTAGCATACTAGTGTGTATGTTTAACATGTCATGTTGCCAACTCTACATCATATCTGGCCGTAACTAGTTTATCAACACATCAGCGGGTTAGTTTATGATGATAACAACGCGCTATCTTTTGATCAGCGTCTGCGTGCTATGGCAGTCGTTCCCACAGGCAGCTCGGCTCTGCAAGATAATATCGCAGGAGACGTTGAGCGAGCATTGTGTTCAGGCGGCGTATCGTGACGCCAGTGAGCACGACAATATCACAGGGTGGGAGGTATTTATAGGGGGATGTCGTGTCGCTGGCGTGAAAACGTTGCTCATACTTGCCACGTAGCAGTCAATAGCAGAAGCCAGAACGTCACAAAGCCTGGCAGCTTTATCCACACAACTAGTCAGTTATCAACTTTGTGTGGTTTATTCCATATACTTTTTGTACTTTTCGTCTCGCCTACATTTCTTCTGATGCTCCATCATTTTCCACTTTCTAATCAAATTACTTACAACTTTCTTAAAAAAGCCTCGCGTTACGAGTTCGCTGACAAAATAAGGTCAACATCGTGGGGTCATGTGGGTCAGCGGAGTCTGCATACTTCTGGCACGGGGTCAAAGTTGATCGGGTTACCTGAGGTCACGTTGCTCACGCGGTCTGCATGTTCTCCACTGCGTTTGCGCGCAGACTTTCGGCAAGGGACTTACACATGTCATCGAAGCTAAATGGCGAAGTTGTAGGGTTAGTGAAATCGTTCTACTAGGTACGTGGCTGCAACCTCGTGTATCTATAATGTCGTTATAACGCCCGGTCTCATGAGAACGTAGATATGTATGTCTAGGCTGCCCCCAGCGGCCTAGGCTAGTGTTAGCTGCTCTTCAAGAAACAACGTCGTTAATAAGCCAGTTCGGAATTTCGACTACGCAAAGCATCGTGGGTAATGTCATAGGTCAATCGACATAAACACATTCCTCGCTGTCCACGCTACGCCTGTCACATTATTGTTGTTGACGTTCGAACTTCTCGTGTTGTTTTGTGCTCTTCGTGTTTGTTGTGTACGTCGATTGGTCGCCGATATGGCCAACTTTAATGAGTTCCGTTGATGGAAACAAATAAAATACAAGAATATTTACGCGACAGAGGGCTGCCAACAACTGGCAACAAGGAAGAGCTGACATGCAGTCAGTGCCTCTTATTTTTTTTAATTAAATCTTACTTTTTTTATTAAATCAACATAAACATATGTACAAGGTACATCAATGCATAAGATATCTCTATTGAACCAAAACACATCAATCAGGATGCTGTGAATATATAAAATTTGAACAATCATTTTACATGTGTTGGAAGGAAATGCATAAAGTTATAAAAACATATTTTGCATTCCATATTCATAATTTACAATCTTATTTCTTAAATTAAATAATCACAATTGACTAGTTTACAGTTTAGTAACATTTATTTACAAGTTGCTAAATGTACTGAATATTAGAGTATACATAGGCATACATCAACCAATATATAGTACAATGTGCATAGAAACACATACATATAAAAAATACTAAATTGATGATTGATATTAATCCAACAGTTCATATCTTTGTAGGAGCAATCTTTTATAAAGATTCAGCATTCCACAGAAAGCTAGTGTAAAAGAGGAAACCAGACAGAAAACAGAACAATACCGAAAGCTTCTGATTGTGCAAGGTGATGTTTTACCAGATCCGTTGTCTGGACTAAACAGTGACTGGGTGGGGGAAGGGAAGAGTGTGTCAATGTGGCCTCCATGTATGTACTGTGATCTAGCTGAGTACCTGGTTGACACCAGTGAGAGACCTGAGTACCTGGTTGACACCAGTGAGAGACCTGAGTACCTGGTTGACACCAGGGAGATACCTGAGTACCTGGTTGACACCAGTGAGATACCTGAGTACCTGGTTGACACCAATGAGAGACCTGATTACCTGGTTCACACCAGTGAGAGACATGAGTACCTGGTTGACACCAGGGAGAGACCTGAGTACTTGGTTGACACCAGGGAGAGACCTGAGTACCTGGTTGACACCAGTGAGAGACCTGAGTACCTGGTTGACACCAGTGAGATACCTGAGTACCTGGTTGACACCAGTGAGATACCTGAGTGCCTGGTTGACACCAGTGAGATACCTGAGTGCCTGGTTGACACCAGGGAGAGACCTGAGTACCTGGTTGACACCAGTGAGAGACCTGAGTACCTGGTTGACACCAGTGAGAGACCTGAGTACCTGGTTGACACCAGGGAGAGACCTGAGTACCTGGTTGACACCAGGGAGAGAACTGAGTACCTGGTTGACACCAGTGAGAGACCTGAGTACCTGGTTGACACCAGGGAGAGACCTGAGTACCTGGTTGACACCAGGGAGAGACCTGAGTACCTGGTTGACACCAGTGAGAGACCCTAGTACCTGGTTGACACCAGGGATAAAAACCTGAGTACCTGGTTGACACCAGGGAGAGACCTGAGTACCTGGTTGACACCAGAGAGAGACCTGAAGAAGGAAAAGCGTTTTCCTCCTTGTCTGGCGGCCTTCGTGATCTTTTCGTTCTGTGGGAAACGGGTACAGAACAAAAGGGGAGGACAAATGCACTGCCCTACACCTTTCTTAAATCATGGGTGGATTGTACAATTCTCCGACTTCCACCGGTCCAGCCTGTACTCTCCATTCCCACAATTCAACACAGCACAAACTGGCATGTCTGAAACAACATAAATTAAATAATAAAAAAGTGTTAATTTGTAAATGTAAGTAAGTAACTTTATTTTTACAACATACCATATATAAAAAGACAAAAAAATATTATACAATATATCTGAATACTTTCAACATGTTAGATTACTTGTAGTAAATTCTTGCCATTTATAAAATATTAGCAGATATATTGCCTGTACAAAGCTGACACACATTTGTCATGCAACTGAATTAAGAAGAATTGCTAAACATTGATTTCACAAGAAACACAGTTACACCTGTCACAAGATACCAGTGACTAGGGTTTGTAATTGGGAGGGTATATTTGGACTGGGTACTTAATAACAACTCCAGCAGTGCTCTAAGCAGTTTGTGCTGTTGTGTATAGTAATTAAGGCACTGCCTCAGTCCAAGGGTTGCTACCAAAACACCCACTTGGGAGAATCTCTTAAAACTTAACAACATATAGTCACATAACTACACACCCGTACTATCCCATATATATTCATTCAGGTGTCAAACTTAAATATGCAAAAGAAAGCAAGACGGATAAAAAATGGCTGCCATTTACACTGTAGCCCTAACCTACTACCTATGGCCATACCGAGGGTGTAGGTACTTACTTGACAATACTGTGTGTGTTAATGTAGCAGACAGCACGAAAGGCGATACAGTTGTCAACAGCAGTTTATGTCGATTGCCCTCTGACCTGGAATTGTAACAAGGGAGTTGGCGCATGCGAAGTTGAAACTCCAAACTGGCTTATTATACTGTAACGATTCCTAGTATGAATATTGGTGTCATGATTATATAAGTAGGTGACATAGACATATTGATGTCATGATTATATAAGTAGGTGACATAGAAATATTGATGTCATGATGTTGGTAGTCTCGATTATCCTGGCTCCACTCTGTGGGAAACAAAAGGCATATTTTGGGGACTATGCACCTAAAAGAGTTAATAAAAACTAACCATTTCCAACTACAATACAAATGTTCACGCCAGTGGTATACTCAGAATGTGTTATGAAGGTGGACGATTTTGGTAATTTCTCCAAATGGCTGAAGGCTGATATGTTAACCAGCGCGAACGATAAGCGTATGTGCAGTTCTATGAAATTGGGGTAACCACGACTAAAGTGACGTATTAAGGGAGGCCGGCATACACAGAACCAGGGTTGTTTGATTTAAATCGCTCCAAAAATTTTTTTTTAAATCATTGATTTATATTTTTTTTAACTTCCGGTTTTTTTAATCGCTGATTTATGTGAATTTAACACAAATAATTGTTTACAAGCATCGAGGTCAACAAAGTTTTTTGTGTCTTAATACAAAAGCACAACATGCGCACACTTGTGTAGCTGTATTGACACCAGATAGCCTGATAGTAAAATATTTTATGACATTGTGTATACCAGATTTTTTTTTAATAAAAAAAAAAAAAAAAAAATCCGATTTAAATAAAAAAATCCGATTTTTTTTATTTAAAAAAAAATCATTATTTGTTTTCAACCCTACACAGAACCAATGCAAATTCTCAAACGTGTTCTTTTGCCAGAAAGAAGACTAGTTTAGAAAACAAAGGTCAAGATATGTTACATAAGTTGAGTTTGGACACAAACAGCACGGCCATATCCTGTTGGCAAGAATAGGAATAAGTGTATGCAAATATATTTTCATTTGGCAAGCGAGTATTGCCAGAATGCTGCACTCATGTTTTAGTATTATGTAACAGTATGGTGCGGCCTATGAAATTAAGATGTGTGTTCAACAAGGTTTTTCTAGTAAACCGCTGACGTAATATTCTTATTTGTAGTTACAAATGGTTGTGGTTTAGCAGGCCCTTTGTCAGAAATTAAATTTTGCCAGTCTTGAACATTATAAAAAAACTTTAAATGACAGCCATTATTGGCTGAATTAGTTTTTTTTCAATGGCAGGCCAAGTCCAGTTTAACCATTACTGGCCCAATCGAGTCTTACTAGCTGTGCAGCGAGGTTGGTGTTATCACCTGCACAGTATTACTGAATAGAAGAAGAGCCAACACATGAAGGTTACTTACTAGCTGTGCAGCGAGGTTGGTGTTATCACCTGCACAGTAATACTGAATAGAAGAAGAGCCAACACATGAAGGTTACTTACTAGCTGTGCAGCGAGGTTGGGGTTATCACCTGCACAGTATTATTGAATAGAAGAAGAGCCAACACATGAAGGTTCATGAAAAAAATAACTTGAACATTTATAAACATGGAAGTAATGTTTGAAGCATCTTAAGACTTTAAGTACATGCATTCCAATATGTATCATATAAACAAATATGATTACAATCATACTCAAAATCAACTGCTTGACACTAAATGTAAAACAAGACAACGCATAAAAATAGAATAGATAAAAACTGGGTTAAGATATGGGTAAACTATAAAAAGCTTATATCTAGCCTAAAAAAAGTTATGCTCATTATGTATAAGTGTAAGATATAGCACTCAGTAACATAATTGGTTTTGAAAGTAATACATTGAAATATTACTTCTTTGATAAAACAGCAACAATCCAGATTCAGTATTGCCTGGCTATTGCCAGTATTGGACAAAATACTATGAATTTACTACACTGAGTACAGCCTAATCGTTAACTTGGACGCTTGGTCCGGTCGCTATTTTGATCGGTGATGTTTTACTTATATTATAGTCTGTTTGTATTAGTTCAAAGTTTCTGCGTCAATATTTTGGCAAACTGCCTGCCAATATTACTGAACCAGGTTATTATATTAGTTCTGATTGGAATTGGGAAGACGCAACTAGTAAGTAATTATCTGATGGAATGTTTAAATTTGTTTTTATTCGGACATTGGCCGTACACAAACCAATTATATCATCGTCGGCCTGGCCAAGCCAACGGTCAGTTATGAAGATCAATTCGATTCCCAACACTAGTGATGCTTACATATAGGTCAGAGTTATATATGTAAATCAATATACCTAAGTGACTACATAGTACACTGTATAATACAAATAGAATATCAAATTAAAATATCAGTTTGTAAGGAAAATAAAGTAGCCGCTATTGATGCATTAATAAAATAATTACTGAACAGAAGAGGCATTTAAAACTGGCATTTATTTGGTTATGCTACAAGATTTTGTTTTATTTTTGTATGACAGTGTCACTGATAACTTTAAGATAGATTTTGGTTACCATAAGCGAATTACATCTGTTACCACACCCTGAATGAATTAAGTAAAGGTTTAATGACAGCATAAAATAGCAGTGTATTTTTCACACAAACCCTTCACCAATTGTAATTCTATATCGTATTATGTTGCCTACATGTAAGACGCGTTCATATGCCAAATTACAACGTCGTAAGTGTTGTTGTTATTTTTAAATAAGAAATTAAGCATAATTTCCTGGTTATTAATGAAAACACAATCTCAACAAATGCTTGTTTTGTGTCAAAATTTACGGTTTTTTTACTGGCGTTTTACATATTGTAGACAAAACATAATGACAATTTGTAATATTGACACGTCCCCTTAATTTGCCGCCACAATGACCCTTGAATTTGTATTTGTAAAGTGGTGTTGTCTATGGTATCAAGTTATGCCAGCCAACTGACAAACGCGTGGCAGGGCGTGTTTACCGTCATTTTGATTGGCCAATTGTCTGGCGGGGTCACCAGGTCACATACAAATACAAGGTAAATTAGCTATCTAGTAATCAAACAATTATATAATAGTTCTGTTACACAATTACTGTAAGTGCTGGTATGTCTACTCACATTTTTGCTGGATTTTGTGAGATATAAATTAAGGTTGTCATCTCAGGGACTCAGTTTTACATGGACCCTTTTGGAAACAGGAAGACTGAAGCTACCCTCTTTTACATCGTAGTTAAAAATTAACCAAGACATTGTCTTAGTGTCAGTGCTGACCTATATTGCAAAAATAGGACATGGTTTCCATTCTATTCACTACAACTAAACACGAGAAAATGCCATATAATTCCATTACCGTAATTCTGTTATCAAAATGTAATTCTGTTACCAGGTTTTACAAACAATCAGAGAAGATACATTAAAAGTGAGTGATTTAACCTGTTACTGTGTGTATCTAATAAGAGAATTTCAAGTAACTTTTAATTTCAATCAATAGTTAGTTCTCAGGAAAACTTTTATGACTTTTGGTAACGGAATTACACACAAAATGTATGAAAATGTGTCACCGTCCTGTTCAAAGTATGAGATGTGCAGTACATATTTCTTTCTGCATTTTTAATTTAGAGTATATTAACCTAAATAATCAGCAAAATAAACGTAAATTAGTTGCTTTTTCATTGGCTGTAATGCTAAAAATGCACCTCATTACAAATGCTATTTTTAAGAAAAGGAAACGATTGCACTAACAATTTTACTTTGGTTCAAATTGTACACATTTTTGACATAAGTAGTGAAACTTGGGCACTGTCCAACAATATTTAATTTTTAGCAGTCTGGGCTCTCCAATACGGAATTGTCCATGTATATACATTGCCATTCCCATTAGCATCAAAGGCACAATAAACTAAGTTAGCGCTGATATTTGCTGGACATGATTTAGTTAGGTAGATATCATATTGATGTGTACTGGAATCACAGTAACCAGACGATAATTTATGTTCCACTTTAACGGCGAATGAATATAGCTGGTTCGAACATCATAGCAACATGTTGGCACCACTTCACAGCTTGACCACAGCCCGGGGCTTACGGCTACGCCTGGAAATAGTCCGTCTATATTTTGTTTTGAAAGTGTCATGACTATGAAAATAACTTCTCTTACAGAACATTATTCACATAAATTTTGCATGAGACTGATCATTTGTATAAACAGTCAGGAATAATGAGTCATCTGCGTAGTAATGCGGTTCAACACTACCGTGAAAAGCGTTCCCCAGCGTTGTGAATATATTTTCGGTGTCGCAATGCTTCTCTGCCATTCGATTTTTGTGAAGATTTCGTTTTTCCGACATTAGACTTTTTAAATAGATTATTTGTAAAATAAAATTGTCGCGTCAGAATGTTGGCAGGATATAAAAAATTAACTGCTTTTTTTTTTCTTTTTTTTAAATTCCCAAAATATGGTTGGCGGATCCGTAAACCGAAAAAAATAATAACTGTCGCCTTAGAGAGATATTCATCATATTAATAAAAACATGCATTTTATTAATAAAATGCAAGTTGAAAGTCATCCACATTATCAAAATAGCGAATAAAATATACGTGTGTATGTACATTGTACAGTAGTAGGGGGATGCCGCTTGCATAAATGGTGGGTTCAGTCGTTGCCAACAAAACTTACTCAATAAAAGGTGGTGTTACTAGAAAACAGGTCTACACAATTTGTAAAGGCAAGAAACAGGCATAAGGAGGGTGGTGGGCAGGCGTGTTGCCAACAGAAAGACAAGAAACAGGCATAAGGAGGGTGCTGGGCAGGCGTGTTGCCAACAGAAAGGCAAGAAACAGGCATAAGGAGGGGGCTGGGCAGGCGTGTTGCCAACAGACATGGACGGTTTGACGGTTGAAGTGTTCACAAACAGTTGGGGTATATTGTTGTTCAAGAAACAAGCATAAGGAGGGGGCTGGGCAGGCGTGTTGCCAACAGACATGGACGGTTTGACGATTTTATTTGTTGCAATGCAAACAGTCAGTTGCAGGGCTGGTGTCAGTTCCATTTAATCAATTCCAATTCAATTCTTTCTTTTTTCAGTTAATTTTTTTATTAAAATTCCAATTCCATCTCAAATATTCCAATTCCAAATTAATTCTATGGGAGTTTTTTCAACGCAAATGCATGTGATAATAATAATATGTAATTGTAATAGGTAAATAGATGTTTTTTTCTGCAATAGTAATAGAGGAACTTTTTTAAAAAGTAATAGTAAATAAAGTAATAAATAATAATCTATTACTTTTCTGTTGCATCTATTGCTGCAAACTTACAAAATATCAGGTTTGTTTGCATGTTATTCCAACTGCTAGTAATTGTAAACAATGTACAGACAATGGCTGAGTCGTTATTCAAACAATATGAAAAGACCAGTAGGCTGATTATTCTTTAGTTTCAGAAATACCTGCTCAATGAAACAATGCTGGATTAACAAGCCAATTACTAATTGGGTGGCTATGACTTCACACATTCCTAGCACACATTCCTAGCACACATAAAGGGCATAGTTTGAGATATGTACAGGCAGACAATAAATGTTATCTTAGAGCAGGAGCTGCAACCTGTGTTGAATTCAAAGTAAGCTCATCACACCCCACCTTAGTTTGATTTGAGCAGAAATTCTGGGTTCTTTTTTCAAATTGCCACACGGTAACATTGCCAAGCAGACCCTTTGTTCGAATTTGGAAAAAAATAATGTTCTCATCTCATATCTTCAAATGGTGTACAAATGTATGTTTAGCTGCTACAAAAACTTTTAGTTGATACGCAGTTCTAGGGTTGGATTGGAAATAAACCAGATTGCATTAGCACAAGAAAATTAACTTCAATTCATTTTCTTTTCATTTACAATTCCAAATTCAACTTACTCAAATTCTTTCAATTCTAATTCAAGAATTGAATTGAATAATTCCAAATCATTTTTTAATTCACCCCAGCCGTGGTCAGTTGTTTGTGTAAACCACTCTGCCAAGTTGTGGTGTTGGTGGTAATGGTGTTTCAGTGTTGTGTAACCACTCTGCCAAGTTGTGGTGTTGGTGGTAATGGTGTTTCAGTGTTGTGTAACCACTCTGCCAAGTTGTGGTGTTGGTGGTAATGGTGTTTCAGTGTTGTGTAACCACTCTGCCAAGTTGTGGTGTTGGTGGTAATGGTGTTTCAGTGTTGTGTAACCACTCTGCCAAGTTGTGGTGTTGTTGGTAATGGTGTTTCAGTGTTGTGTAACCACTCTGCCAAGTTGTGGTGTTGGTGGTAATGGTGTTTCAGTGTTGTGTAACCACTATGCCAAGTTGTGGTGTTGGTGGTAATGGAGTTTCAGTGTTGTGTAACCACTCTGCCAAGTTGTTGTGTTGGTGGTAATGGTGTTTCAGTGTTGTGTAACCACTCTGCCAAGTTGTGGTGTTGGTGGTAATGGTGTTTCAGTGTTGTGTAACCAATCTGCCAAGTTGTGGTGTTGGTGGTAATGGTGTTTCAGAGTTGTGTAACCACCAAGTTATGGTGTTGGTGGTAGTGGTGTTTCAGTGTTGTGTGGCAGGTTCAGTCCCTGCTGGTGTTTGCGTTTTGCATCCAAACACTACTGGCTGTACACACCTACTGAATCCATTCACTGCCTTCAGCCTTTTTAATATTATCACTGAATTATATTTAACTGAATCAATTCCCTGAGAATGGCAATAAGTGGCAATAAGTGGCAATAAGTGGCAATAAGTGGCAATAAGTGGCAATAAGTGGCAATAAAATAATGTTTTAACATGTTTCGAGAATCAATCACTGATGCAGTTATGTTATTTTAATAGCATATTTAGACATTGGCATGTATACATGGCACGTGCTGCATCTGTATTATAAAATAACTACTCTACATAAGTATGATTTGATGAACCATGTGAACTCTTATGGTTCTACTCATATTTGAATGTGTTGTCTTGAATGCTGTGTCACAGAAAGTGATGGATTTGAATAAAATTACCACATGCCTCGTTTCGGTGGATTTGAATAAAATTACCACATGCCTCGTTTCGGTGGATTTGAATAAAATTACCACATGCCTCGTTTCGGTGGATTTGAATAAAATTACCACATGCCTCGTTTTTTTCGTGACTGTTCTTTACTATTATTATTATTATTTAGTATTGTAGTTTTTTGCTATGCCTTCCTGTACTGGCAGACAAGTATTGTAGTTCTTAACTATGCCTTCCTGTACTGGCAGGCAAGTATTGTAGTTATTTACTATGCCTTCCTGAACTGGCAGGCAAGTATTGTAGTTCTTTACTATGTCTTCCTGTACTGGCAGGCAAGTATTGTCGTTCTTTACTATGCCTTCCTGAACTGGCAGACAAGTATTGTAGTTCTTTACTATGCCTTCCTGTACTGGCAGACAAGTATTGTAGTTCTTTGCTATGCCTTCCTGTACTGGCATACAAGTATTGTAGTTCTTTTCTATGTCTTCCTGTACTGGCAGGCAAGTATTGTCGTTCTTTACTATGCCTTCCTGTACTGGCAGACAAGTATTGTAGTTCTTTACTATGCCTTCCTGTACTGGCAGACAAGTATTGTAGTTCTTTGCTATGCCTTCCTGTACTGGCAGACAAGTATTGTAGTTCTTTGCTATGCCTTCCTGTACTGGCAGACAAGTATTGTAGTTCTTTGCTATGCCTTCCTGTACTGGCAGACAAGTATTGTAGTTCTTTGCTATGCCTTCCTGTACTGGCAGACAAGTATTGTAGTTCTTTGCTATGCATTCCTGTACTGACAGACAAGTACTGTAGTTCGTTGCTATGCCTTCCTGTACTGACAGACAAGTATTGTAGTTCTTTGCTATGCCTTCCTGTACTGGCAGACAAGTATTGTAGTTCTTTGCTATGCCTTCCTGTACTGGCAGTCAAGTATTGTAGTTCTTTGCTATGCCTTCCTGTACTGGCAGTCAAGTATTGTAGTTCTTTGCTATGCCTTCCTGTACTGGCAGACAAGTATTGTAGTTCTTTACTATGCCTTCCTGTACTGGCAGGCAAGTATTGTAGTTCTTTACTATGCCTTCCTGTACTGGCAGACAAGTATTGTAGTTCTTTGCTATGCCTTCCTGTACTGGCAGACAAGTATTGTCGTTCTTTACTATGCCTTCCTGAACTGGCAGACAAGTATTGTAGTTCTTTACTATGCCTTCCTGTACTGGCAGACAAGTATTGTAGTTCTTTGCTATGCCTTCCTGTACTGGCAGACAAGTATTGTAGTTCTTTGCTATGCCTTCCTGTACTGGCAGACAAGTATTGTAGTTCTTTGCTATGCCTTCCTGTACTGGCAGACAAGTATTGTAGTTCTTTGCTATGCCTTCCTGTACTGGCAGACAAGTATTGTAGTTCTTTGCTATGCCTTCCTGTACTGGCAGACAAGTATTGTAGTTCTTTGCTATGCCTTCCTGTACTGGCAGACAAGTATTGTAGTTCTTTGCTATGCCTTCCTGTACTGGCAGACAAGTATTGTAGTTCTTTCTATGCCTTCCAGTACTGGCAGGCAAGTATTGTAGTTCTATGCTATGCCTTCCTGTACTGGCAGACAAGTATTGTAGTTCTTTGCTATGCCTTCCTGTACTGGCAGACAAGTACTGTAGTTCTTTGCTATAACTTCCTGTACTGACAGACAAGTATTGTAGTTCTTTGCTATGCCTTCCTGTACTGGCAGGCAAGTATTGTAGTTCTTTGCTGTGCCTTCCTGTACTGACAGACAAGTACTGTAGTTCGTTGCTATGCCTTCCTCTACTGGCAGGCAAGTATTGTAGTTATTTGCTATGCCTTCCTGTACTGGCAGGCAAGTATTGTAGTTTTTTGCTATGCCTTCCTGTACTGGCAGGCAAGTATTGTAGTTCTTTACTATGCCTTCCTGTACTGGCAGACAAGTATTGTAGTTCTTTGCTATGCCTTCCTGTACTGGCAGACAAGTATTGTCGTTCTTTACTATGCCTTCCTGAACTGGCAGACAAGTATTGTAGTTCTTTATTATGCCTTCCTGTACTGGCAGACAAGTATTGTAGTTCTTTGCTATGCCTTCCTGTACTGGCAGACAAGTATTGTAGTTCTTTGCTATGCCTTCCTGTACTGGCAGACAAGTATTGTAGTTCTTTACTATGCCTTCCTGTACTGGCAGACAAGTATTGTAGTTCTTTGCTATGCCTTCCTGTACTGGCAGACAAGTATTGTAGTTCTTTACTATGCCTTCCTGTACTGGCAGACAAGTATTGTAGTTCTTTGCTATGCCTTCCTGTACTGGCAGACAAGTATTGTAGTTTTTGCTATGCCTTCCTGTACTGGCAGACAAGTATTGTAGTTCTTTGCTATGCCTTCCTGTACTGGCAGGCAAGTATTGTAGTTCTTTGCTATGCCTTCCTGTACTGGCAGACAAGTATTGTAGTTCTTTACTATGCCTTCCTGTACTGGCAGGCAAGTATTGTAGTTCTTTGCTATGCCTTCCTGTACTGGCAGACAAGTATTGTAGTTCTTTGCTATGCCTTCCTGTACTGGCAGACAAGTATTGTAGTTCTTTACTATGCCTTCCTGTACTGGCAGACAAGTATTGTAGTTCTTTGTTATGCCTTCCTGTTCTGGCAGGCAAGTATTGTAGTTTTTTGCTATGCCTTCTTGTACTGGCAGGCAAGTATTGTAGTTCTTTGCTATGCCTTCCTGTACTGGCAGACAAGTATTGTAGTTATTTGCTATGCCTTCCTGTACTGGCAGCAAGTATTGTAGTTCTTTACTATGCCTTCCTGTACTGGCAGGCAAGTATTGTAGTTCTTTGCTACGCCTTCCTGTACTGGCAGACAAGTATTGTAGTTCTTTACTATGTCTTCCTGTACTGGCAGACAAGTATCGTAGTTCTTTACTATGCCTTCCTGTACTGGCAGGCAAGTATTGTAGTTCTTTGCTATGCCTTCCTGTACTGGCAGGCAAGTATTGTAGTTCTTTGCTATGCCTTCCTGTACTGGCAGACAAGTATTGTAGTTCTTTGCTATGCCTTCCTGTACTGGCAGGCAAGTATTGTAGTTCTTTGCTATGCCTTCCTGTACTGGCAGGCAAGTATTGTAGTTCTTTACTATGCCTTCCTGTACTGGCAGGCAAGTATTGTAGTTCTTTACTATGCCTTCCTGTACTGGCAGACAAGTATTGTAGTTCTTTGCTATGCCTTCCTGTACTGGCAGACAAGTATTGTAGTTCTTTACTATGCCTTCCTGTACTGGCAGACAAGTATTGTAGTTCTTTACTATGCCTTCCTGTACTGGCAGACAAGTATTGTAGTTCTTTGCTATGCCTTCCTGTACTGGCAGACAAGTATTGTAGTTCTTTCTATGCCTTCCTGTATGGCGGCCTTCCTATGCCTTCCTGTACTGGCAGACAAGTATTGTAGTTCTTTACTATGCCTTCCTGTACTGGCAGACAAGTATTGTAGTTCTTTGCTATGCCTTCCTGTACTGGCAGACAAGTATTGTAGTTCTTTGCTATGCCTTCCTGTACTGGCAGACAAGTATTGTAGTTCTTTACTATGCCTTCCTGTACTGGCAGACAAGTATTGTAGTTCTTTACTATGCCTTCCTGTACTGGCAGACAAGTATTGTAGTTCTTTGCTATGCCTTCCTGTACTGGCAGACAAGTATTGTAGTTCTTTGCTATGCCTTCCTGTACTGGCAGACAAGTATTGTAGTTCTTTGCTATGCCTTCCTGTACTGGCAGACAAGTATTGTAGTTCTTTGCTATATGCCTTCCTGTACTGGCAGGCAAGTATTGTAGTTCTTTGCTATGCCTTCCTGTACTGGCAGACAAGTATTGTAGTTCTTTGCTATGCCTTCCTGTACTGGCAGCAAGTATTGTAGTTCTTTGCTATGCCTTCCTGTACTGGCAGGCAAGTATTGTAGTTCTTTGCTATGCCTTCCTGTACTGGCAGACAAGTATTGTAGTTCTTTACTATGCCTTCCTGTACTGGCAGACAAGTATTGTAGTTCTTTACTATGCCTTCCTGTACTGGCAGACAAGTATTGTAGTTCTTTGCTATGCCTTCCTGTACTGGCAGACAAGTATTGTAGTTCTTTGCTATGCCTTCCTGTACTGGCAGACAAGTATTGTAGTTCTTTACTATGCCTTCCTGTACTGGCAGACAAGTATTGTAGTTCTTTGCTATGCCTTCCTGTACTGGCAGACAAGTATTGTAGTTCTTTGCTATGCCTTCCTGTACTGGCAGACAAGTATTGTAGTTCTTTGCTATGCCTTCCTGTACTGGCAGACAAGTATTGTAGTTCTTTGCTATGCCTTCCTGTACTGGCAGACAAGTATTGTAGTTCTTTGCTATGCCTTCCTGTACTGGCAGACAAGTATTGTAGTTCTTTGCTATGCCTTCCTGTACTGGCAGGCAAGTATTGTAGTTCTTTCTATGCCTTCCTGTACTGGCAGACAAGTATTGTAAGTTCTTTGCTATGCCTTCCTGTACTGGCAGACAAGTATTGTAGTTCTTTACTATGCCTTCCTGTACTGGCAGACAAGTATCGTAGTTCTTTACTATGCCTTCCTGTACTGGCAGACAAGTATTGTAGTTCTTTACTATGCCTTCCTGTACTGGCAGACAAGTATTGTAGTTCTTTACTATGCCTTCCTGTACTGGCAGGCAAGTATCGTAGTTCTTTACTATGCCTTCCTGTACTGGCAGACAAGTATTGTAGTTCTTTACTATGCCTTCCTGTACTGGCAGACAAGTATCGTAGTTCTTTACTATGCCTTCCTGTACTGGCAGACAAGTATCGTAGTTCTTTACTATGCCTTCCTGTACTGGCAGACAAGTATCGTAGTTCTTTACTATGCCTTCCTGTACTGGCAGACAAGTATTGTAGTTCTTTACTATGCCTTCCTGTACTGGCAGACAAGTATTGTAGTTCTTTACTATGCCTTCCTGTACTGGCAGACAAGTATTGTAGTTCTTTACTATGCCTTCCTGTACTGGCAGACAAGTATTGTAGTTCTTTACTATGCCTTCCTGTACTGGCAGACAAGTATTGTAGTTCTTTGCTATGCCTTCCTGTACTGGCAGGCAAGTATTGTAGTTCTTTCTTGCCTTCCTGTACTAGCAAGTATTGCTATGCCTTCTGTACTGGCAGACAAGTATTGTAGTTCTTTCTATCTCCTGTACTGGCAGACAAGTATTGTACTTTGGCACTGGCAGACAAGTATTGTAGTTCTTTACTATGCCTTCCTGTACTGGCAGACAAGTATTGTAGTTCTTTACTATGCCTTCCGTACTGGCAGCAATACTTGCTATGCCTTCCTGTACTGGCAGACAAGTATTGTAGTTCTTTACTATGCCTTCCTGTACTGGCAGACAAGTACTGTAGTTCTTGCTATAACTTCCTGTACTGACAGACAAGTATTGTAGTTCTTTCTATGCCTTCCTGTACTGGCAGGCAAGTATTGTAGTTCTTTGCTATGCCTTCCTGTACTGACAGACAAGTATTGTAGTTCGTTGCTATGCCTTCCTGTACTGGCAGACAAGTATTGTAGTTCTTTGCTATGCCTTCCTGTACTGGCAGACAAGTATTGTAGTTCTTTACTATGCCTTCCTGTACTGGCAGGCAAGTATTGTAGTTCTTTACTATGCCTTCCTGTACTGGCAGACAAGTATTGTAGTTCTTTACTATGCCTTCCTGTACTGGCAGACAAGTATTGTAGTTCTTTACTATGCCTTCCTGTACTGGCAGACAAGTATTGTAGTTCTTTGCTATGCCTTCCTGTACTGGCAGACAAGTATTGTAGTTCTTTGCTATGCCTTCCTGTACTGGCAGACAAGTATTGTAGTTCTTTACTATGCCTTCCTGAACTGGCAGACAAGTATTGTAGTTCTTTACTATGCCTTCCTGTACTGGCAGACAAGTATTGTAGTTCTTTGCTATGCCTTCCTGTACTGGCAGACAAGTATTGTAGTTCTTTGCTATGCCTTCCTGTACTGGCAGACAAGTATTGTAGTTCTTTCTATGCCTTCCAGTACTGGCAGGCAAGTATTGTAGTTCTATGCTATGCCTTCCTGTACTGGCAGACAAGTATTGTAGTTCTTTGCTATGCCTTCCTGTACTGGCAGACAAGTATTGTAGTTCTTTCTATGCCTTCCTGTACTGGCAGACAAGTATTGTAGTTCTTTGCTATGCCTTCCTGTACTGGCAGACAAGTATTGTAGTTATTTACTATGCCTTCCTGTACTGGCAGGCAAGTATTGTAGTTATTTACTATGCCTTCCTGTACTGGCAGGCAAGTATTGTAGTTCTTTACTATGCCTTCCTGTACTGGCAGACAAGTATTGTAGTTATTTACTATGCCTTCCTGAACTGGCAGGCAAGTATTGTAGTTCTTTACTATGCCTTCCTGTGGCACAAGTATTGTCGTTATTTACTATGCCTTCTGAACTGGCAGACAAGTATTGTAGTTCTTTACTATGCCTTCCTGTAACTGGCAGACAAGTATTGTAGTTCTTTACTATGCCTTCCTGTACTGGCAGACAAGTATTGTAGTTCTTTACTATGTCTTCCTGTACTGGCAGGCAAGTATTGTCGTTCTTTACTATGCCTTCCTGAACTGGCAGACAAGTATTGTAGTTCTTTACTATGCCTTCCTGTACTGGCAGACAAGTATTGTAGTTCTTTGCTATGCCTTCCTGTACTGGCAGACAAGTATTGTAGTTCTTTGCTATGCCTTCCTGTACTGGCAGACAAGTATTGTAGTTCTTTATATGCCTTCCTGTACTGGCAGGCAAGTATTGTAGTTCTATGCTATGCCTTCCTGTACTGGCAGACAAGTATTGTAGTTCTTTGCTATGCCTTCCTGTACTGACAGACAAGTACTGTAGTTCGTTGCTATGCCTTCCTGTTCTGACAGACAAGTATTGTAGTTCTTTGCTATGCCTTCCTGTACTGGCAGGCAAGTATTGTAGTTCTTTGCTGTGCCTTCCTGTACTGACAGACAAGTACTGTAGTTCTTTGCTATGCCTTCCTGTACTGGCAGGCAAGTATTGTAGTTCTTTGCTATGCCTTCCTGTACTGGCAGACAAGTATTGTAGTTCTTTGCTATGCCTTCCTGTACTGGCAGACAAGTATTGTAGTTCTTTGCTATGCCTTCCTTTACTGGCAGACAAGTATTGTAGTTCTTTACTATGCCTTCCTGTACTGGCAGACAAGTATTGTAGTTTTTTGCTAGGCCTTCCTGTACTGGCAGGCAAGTATTGTAGTTCTATGCTATGCCTTCCTGTACTGGCAGACAAGTATTGTAGTTCTTTCTATGCCTTCCAGTACTGGCAGGCAAGTATTGTAGTTCTATAGCTATGCTTTCCTGTACTGGCAGACAAGTATTGTAGTTATTTGCTATGCCTTCCTGTACTGGCAGACAAGTACTGTAGTTCTTTGCTATGCCTTCCTGTACTGTCAGACAAGTATTGTAGTTCTTTGCTATGCCTTCCTGTACTGGCAGGCAAGTATTGTAGTTCTTTGCTGTGCCTTCCTGTACTGACAGACAAGTACTGTAGTTCGTTGCTATGCCTTCCTGTACTGGCAAGCAAGTATTGTAGTTATTTGCTATGCCTTCCTGTACTGGCAGGCAAGTATTGTAGTTTTTTGCTATGCCTTCCTGTACTGGCAGGCAAGTATTGTAGTTCTTTACTATGCCTTCCTGTACTGGCAGACAAGTATTGTAGTTCTTTGCTATGCCTTCCTGTACTGGCAGACAAGTATTGTCGTTCTTTACTATGCCTTCCTGAACTGGCATACAAGTATTGTAGTTCTTTACTATGCCTTCCTGTACTGGCAGACAAGTATTGTAGTTCTTTGCTATGCCTTCCTGTACTGGCAGACAAGTATTGTAGTTCTTTGCTATGCCTTCCTGTACTGGCATGCAAGTATTGTAGCTCTTTGCTATGCCTTCTTGTACTGGCAGGCAAGTATTGTAGTTCTATGCTATGCCTTCCTGTACTGGCAGACAAGTAATGTAGTTCTTTGCTATGCCTTCCTGTACTGGCAGACAAGTACTGTAGTTCGTTGCTATGCCTTCCTGTACTGGCAGACAAGTAATGTAGTTCTTTGCTATGCCTTCCTCTACTGGCAGGCAAGTATTGTAGTTATTTGCTATGCCTTCCTCTACTGGCAGGCAAGTATTGTAGTTATTTGCTATGCCTTCCTGTACTGGCAGGCAAGTATTGTAGTTTTTTACTATGCCTTCCTGTACTGGCAGACAAGTATTGTAGTTCTTTGCTATGCCTTCCTGTACTGGCAGGCAAGTATCGTAGTTCTTTACTATGCCTTCCTGTACTGGCAGGCAAGTATTGTAGTTCTTTGCTATGCCTTCCTGTACTGGCAGGCAAGTATTGTAGTTCTTTGCTATGCCTTCCTGTACTGGCAGGCAAGTATTGTAGTTCTTTACTATGCCTTCCTGTACTGGCAGACAAGTATCGTAGTTCTTTACTATGCCTTCCTGTACTGGCAGACAAGTATCGTAGTTCTTTACTATGCCTTCCTGTACTGGCAGACAAGTATCGTAGTTCTTTACTATGCCTTCCTGTACTGGCAGACAAGTATCGTAGTTCTTTACTATGCCTTCCTGTACTGGCAGACAAGTATCGTAGTTCTTTACTATGCCTTCCTGTACTGGCAGACAAGTATCGTAGTTCTTTACTATGCCTTCCTGTACTGGCAGACAAGTATCGTAGTTCTTTACTATGCCTTCCTGTACTGGCAGACAAGTATCGTAGTTCTTTGCTATGCCTTCCTGTACTGGCAGACAAGTATTGTAGTTCTTTACTATGCCTTCCTGTACTGGCAGGCAAGTATCGTAGTTCTTTACTATGCCTTCCTGTACTGGCAGACAAGTATCGTAGTTCTTTACTATGCCTTCCTGTACTGGCAGACAAGTATCGTAGTTCTTTACTATGCCTTCCTGTACTGGCAGACAAGTATCGTAGTTCTTTACTATGCCTTCCTGTACTGGCAGACAAGTATCGTAGTTCTTTATTATGCCTTCTTGTACTGGCAGACAAGTATTGTAGTTCTTTGCTATGCCTTCCTGTACTGGCAGGCAAGTATCGTAGTTCTTTACTATGCCTTCCTGTACTGGCAGGCATGTATCGTAGTTCTTTGCTATGCCTTCCTGTACTGGCAGGAAGTACTGTAGTTCGTTGCTATGCCTTCCTGTACTGACAGACAAGTATTGTAGTTCTTTGCTATGCCTTCCTGTACTGGGAGGCAAGTATTGTAGTTCTTTGCTGTGCCTTCCTGTACTGACAGACAAGTATTGTAGTTCTTTCTATGCCTTCCAGTACTGGCAGGCAAGTATTGTAGTTCTTTGCTATGCCTTCCTGTACTGGCAGACAAGTATTGTAGTTTTTTGCTATGCCTTCCTGTACTGGCAGGCAAGTATTGTAGTTCTTTGCTGTGCCTTCCTGTACTGACAGGCAAGTACTGTAGTTCGTTGCTATGCCTTCCTCTACTGGCAGGCAAGTATTGTAGTTATTTGCTATGCCTTCCTGTACTGGCAGGCAAGTATTGTAGTTTTTTGCTATGCCTTCTTGTACTGTCAGGCAAGTATTGTAGTTCTTTGCTATGCCTTCCTGTTCTGGCAGACAAGTATTGTAGTTCTTTACTATGTCTTCCTGTACTGGCAGACAAGTATCGTAGTTCTTTACTATGCCTTCCTGTACTGGCAGGCAAGTATCGTAGTTCTTTACTATGCCTTCCTGTACTGGCAGACAAGTATCGTAGTTCTTTACTATGCCTTCCTGTACTGGCAGACAAGTATTGTAGTTCTTTACTATGTCTTCCTGTACTGGCAGACAAGTATCGTAGTTCTTTACTATGCCTTCCTGTACTGGCAGGCAAGTATCGTAGTTCTTTACTATGCCTTCCTGTACTGGCAGACAAGTATCGTAGTTCTTTACTATGCCTTCCTGTACTGGCAGACAAGTATCGTAGTTCTTTACTATGCCTTCCTGTACTGGCAGACAAGTATCGTAGTTCTTTACTATGCCTTCCTGCACTGGCAGACAAGTATCGTAGTTCTTTACTATGCCTTCCTGTACTGGCAGACAAGTATTGTAGTTCTTTACTATGTCTTCTTGTACTGGCAGACAAGTATCGTAGTTCTTTACTATGCCTTCCTGTACTGGCAGGCAAGTATCGTAGTTCTTTACTATGCCTTCCTGTACTGGCAGGCAAGTATCGTAGTTCTTTACTATGCCTTCCTGTACTTGCAGACAAGTATCGTAGTTCTTTACTATGCCTTCCTGTACTGGCAGACAAGTATCGTAGTTCTTTACTATGCCTTCCTTTACTGGCAGACAAGTATCGTAGTTCTTTATTATGCCTTCTTGTACTGGCAGACAAGTATTGTAGTTTTTTGCTATGCCTTCCTGTACTGGCAGGCAAGTATCGTAGTTCTTTACTATGCCTTCCTGTACTGGCAGGCATGTATCGTAGTTCTTTGCTATGCCTTCCTGTACTGGCAGGCAAGTTCTGTAGTTCGTTGCTATGCCTTCCTGTACTGACAGACAAGTATTGTAGTTCTTTGCTATGCCTTCCTGTACTGGGAGGCAAGTATTGTAGTTCTTTGCTGTGCCTTCCTGTACTGACAGACAAGTATTGTAGTTCTTTCTATGCCTTCCAGTACTGGCAGGCAAGTATTGTAGTTCTTTGCTATGCCTTCCTGTACTGGCAGACAAGTATTGTAGTTTTTTTTTATGCCTTCCTGTACAGGCAGGCAAGTATTGTAGTTCTATGCTATGCCTTCCTGTACTGGCAGACAAGTATTGTAGTTCTTTCTATGCCTTCCAGTACTGGCAGGCAAGTATTGTAGTTCTATGCTATGCCTTCCTGTACTGGCAGACAAGTATTGTAGTTATTTGCTATGCCTTCCTGTACTGGCAGACAAGTACTGTAGTTCGTTGCTATGCCTTCCTGTACTGACAGACAAGTATTGTAGTTCTTTGCTATGCCTTCCTGTACTGGCAGGCAAGTATTGTAGTTCTTTGATGTGCCTTCCTGTACTAACAGACAAGTACTGTAGTTCGTTGCTATGCTTTCCTCTACTGGCAGGCAAGTATTGTAGTTATTTGCTATGCCTTCCTGTACTGGCAGGCAAGTATTGTAGTTTTTTGCTATGCTTTCCTGTACTGGCAGGCAAGTATTGTAGTTCTTTACTATGCCTTCCTGTACTGGCAGACAAGTACTGTAGTTATTTACTATGCCTTCCTCTATTGGCAGGCAAGTACTGTAGTTCTTTGCTATGCCTTCCTGTACTGGCAGAAAAGTACTGTAGTTCTTTGCTCTGCCTTCCTGTACTGGCAGAAAAGTATTGCAGTTATTTGCTATGCCTTCCTGTATTGGCAGGCAAGTATTGTAGTTATTTACTATGCCTTCCTGTACTGGCAGACAAGTATTGTAGTTCTTTGCTATGCCTTCCTGTACTGGCAGACAAGTATTGTAGTTCTTTGCTATGCCTTCCTGTACTGGCAGACAAGTATTGTAGTTCGTTGCTATGCCTTCCTGTACTGACAGACAAGTATTGTAGTTCTTTGCTATGCCTTCCTGTACTGGCAGACAAGTATTGTAGTTCTTTGCTATGCCTTCCTGTACTGGCAGGCAAGTATTGTAGTTATTTACTATGCCCATCAAAGATACACAGTTAAACGATGAGTATTGTAGTTCTTTACTATGCCTTACTGTACTGGCAGGCAAGTATCGTAGTTCTTTACTATGCCTTCCTTTACTGGCAGGCAAGTATTGTAGTTCTTTACTATGCCTTCCTCTACAGGCAGACAAGTATTGTAGTTCTTTACTATGCCTTCCTGAACTGGCAGACAAGTATTGTAGTTCTTTGCTATGCCTTCCTGTACTGGCAGGCAAGTATTGTAGTTCTTTACTATGCCTTCCTGTACTGGCAGGCAAGTATTGTAGTTATTTACTATGCCCATCAAAGATACACAGTTAAACGATGAGTATTGTAGTTCTTTACTATGCCTTACTGTACTGGCAGGCAAGTATCATAGTTCTTTACTATGCCTTCCTGTACTGGCAGGCAAGTATTGTAGTTCTTTACTATGCCTTCCTGTACTGGCAGGCAAGTATTGTAGTTCTTTACTATGCCTTCTTGTACTGGCAGACAAGTATTGTAGTTCTTTACTCTGCCTACCTGTACTGGCAGACAAGTGCAATAGTTATTTGCTATGCCTTCTTTTACTGGCAGACAAGTATTGTAGTTCTTTACTATGCCTTCCTGTACTGGCAGGCAAGTATTGTAGTTCTTTACTGTGCCTTCCTGTACTGGCAGACAAGTATTGTAGTTCTTTACTGTGCCTTCCTCTACTGGCAGACAAGTACTGTAGTTCTTTGCTATGCCTTCCTGTACTGGCAGACAAGTATTGTAGTTATTTACTATGCCTTCCAGTACTGGCAGACAAGTATTGTAATTCTTTACTATGACTTCCTGTACTGGCAGACAAGTATTGTAGTTCTTTGCTATGCCTTCCTGTACTGGCAGGCAAGTATTGTAATTATTTGCTATGCCTTCCTGTACTGGCAGACAAGTATTGTAATTCTTTACTATGTCTTCCTGTACTGGCAGACAAGTATTGTAATTCTTTGCTATGCCTTCCTGTACTGGCAGGCAAGTATTGTAATTATTTGCTATGCCTTCCTGTACTGGCAGACAAGTATTGTAATTCTTTACTATGTCTTCCTGTACTGGCAGACAAGTATTGTAGTTCTTTGCTATGCCTTCCTGTACTGGCAGACAAGTATTTTCGTTCTTTACTATGCCTTCCTGAACTGGTGCACGTGGGTAATGTAGTAAGGAGTTTATTGGTGTTCGTGGGTAATGTAGTAAGGAGTTTATTGGTGTAAGTGGGTAATGTAGTAAGGAGTTTATTGGTGTTCGTGGGTAATGTAGTAAGGAGTTTATTGGTGTACGTGGGTAATGTAGTAAGGAGTTTATTGGTGTTCGTGGGTAATGTAGTAAGGAGTTTATTGGTGTAAGTGGGTAATGTAGTAAGGAGTTTATTGGTGTTCGTGGGTAATGTAGTAAGGAGTTTATTGGTGTACGTGGGTAATGTAGTAAGGAGTTTATTGGTGTTCGTGGGTAATGTAGTAAGGAGTTTATTGGTGTTCGTGGGTAATGTAGCAAGGAGTTTATTGGTGTACGTGGGTAATGTAGTAAGGAATTTATTGGTTTACGTGGGTAATGTAGTAAGGAGTTTATTGGTGTACGTGGGTAATGTAGTAAGGAGTTTATTGGTGTTCGTGGCTAATGTAGTGAGGAGTTTATTGGTGTACGTGGGTAATGTAGTAAGGAGTTTATTGGTGTACGTGGGTAATGTAGTAAGGAGTTTATTGGTGTACGTGGGTAATGTAGTAAGGAGTTTATTGGTGTACGTGGGTAATGTAGTAAGGAGTTTATTGGTGTACGTGGGTAATGTAGTAAGGAGTTTATTGGTGTACGTGGGTAATGTAGTAAGGAGTTTATTGGTGTTCGTGGGTAATGTAGTAAGGAGTTTATTGGTGTACGTGGGTAATGTAGTAAGGAGTTTATTGGTGTTCGTGGGTAATGTAGTAAGGAGTTTATTGGTGTTCGTGGGTAATGTAGTAAGGAGTTTATTGGTGTACGTGGGTAATGTAGTAAGGAGTTTATTGGTGTTCGTGGGTAATGTAGTAAGGAGTTTATTGGTGTACGTGGGTAATGTAGTAAGGAGTTTATTGGTGTACGTGGGTAATGTAGTAAGGAGTTTATTGGTGTTCGTGGGTAATGTAGTAAGGAGTTTATTGGTGTACGTGGGTAATGTAGTAAGGAGTTTATTGGTGTACGTGGGTAATGTAGTAAGGAGTTTATTGGTGTACGTGGGTAATGTAGTAAGGAGTTTATTGGTGTACGTGGGTAATGTAGTAAGGAGTTTATTGGTGTTCGTGGGTAATGTAGCAAGGAGTTTATTGGTGTTCGTGGGTAATGTAGCAAGGAGTTTATTGGTGTACGTGGGTAATGTAGTAAGGAGTTTATTGGTGTACGTGGGTAATGTAGTAAGGAGTTTATTGGTGTACGTGGGTAATGTAGTAAGGAGTTTATTGGTGTTCGTGGGTAATGTAGTAAGGAGTTTATTGGTGTTCGTGGGTAATGTAGTAAGGAGTTTATTGGTGTACGTGGGTAATGTAGTAAGGAGTTTATTGGTGTACGTGGGTAATGTATTAAGGAGTTTATTGGTGTACGTGGGTAATGTAGTAAGGAGTTTATTGGTGTACGTGGGTAATGTAGTAAGGAGTTTATTGGTGTACGTGGGTAATGTAGTAAGGAGTTTATTGGTGTTCGTGGGTAATGTAGTAAGGAGTTTATTGGTGTTCGTGGGTAATGTAGTAATGAGTTTATTGGTGTTCGTGGGTAATGTAGTAAGGAGTTTATTGGTGTTCGAGGGTAATGTAGTAAGGAGTTTATTGGTGTACGTGGGTAATGTAGTAAGGAGTTTATTGGTGTTCGTGGGTAATGTAGTAAGGAGTTTATTGGTGTACGTGGGTAATGTAGTAAGGAGTTTATTGGTGTTCGTGGGTAATGTAGTAAGGAGTTTATTGGTGTTCGTGGGTAATGTAGTAAGGAGTTTATTGGTGCACGTGGGTAATGTTGTAAGGAGTTTATTGGTGCACGTGGGTAATGTAGTAAGGAGTTTATTGGTATTCGTGGGTAATGTAGTAAGAAGTTTATTGGTGTACGTGGGTAATGTAGTAAGGAGTTTATTGGTGTTCGTGGGTAATGTAGTAAGGAGTTTATTGGTGTTCGTGGGTAATGTAGTAAGGAGTTTATTGGTGTACGTGGGTAATGTAGTAAGGAGTTTATTGGTGTTCGTGGGTAATGTAGTAAGGAGTTTATTGGTGTACGTGGGTAATGTAGCAAGGAGTTTATTGGTGTTCGTGGGTAATGTAGTAAGGAGTTTATTGGTGTACGTGGGTAATGTAGTAAGGAGTTTATTGGTGTTCGTGGGTAATGTAGTAAGGAGTTTATTGGTGTACGTGGGTAATGTAGTAAGGAGTTTATTGGTGTTCGTGGGTAATGTAGCAAGGAGTTTATTGGTGTTCGTGGGTAATGTAGTAAGGAGTTTATTGGTGTACGTGGGTAATGTAGCAAGGAGTTTATTGGTGTTCGTGGGTAATGTAGTAAGGAGTTTATTGGTGTACGTGGGTAATGTAGTAAGGAGTTTATTGGTGTACGTGGGTAATGTAGTAAGGAGTTTATTGGTGTTCGTGGGTAATGTAGTAAGGAGTTTATTGGTGTTCGTGGGTAATGTAGCAAGGAGTTTATTGGTGTTCGTGGGTAATGTAGTAAGGAGTTTATTGGTGTACGTGGGTAATGTAGTAAGGAGATTTATTGGTGTTCGTGGGTAATGTAGTAAGGAGTTTATTGGTGTTCGTGGGTAATGTAGTAAGGAGTTTATTGGTGTTCGTGGGTAATGTAGTAAGGAGTTTATTGGTGTTCGTGGGTAATGTAGTAAGGAGTTTATTGGTGTACGTGGGTAATGTAGTAAGGAGTTTATTGGTGTTCGTGGGTAATGTAGTAAGGAGTTTATTGGTGTTCGAGGGTAATGTAGTAAGGAGTTTATTGGTGTACGTGGTTAATGTAGTAAGGAATTTATTGGTGTTCGTGGGTAATGTAGTAAGGAGTTTATTGGTGTTCGTGGGTAATGTAGTAAGGAGTTTATTGGTGTACGTGGGTAATGTAGTAAGGAGTTTATTGGTGTTCGTGGGTAATGTAGTAAGGAGTTGATTGGTGTACGTGGGTAATGTAGTAAGGAGTTTATTGGTGTTCGTGGGTAATGTAGTAAGGAGTTTATTGGTGTACGTGGGTAATGTAGTAAGGAGTTTATTGGTGTTCGTGGGTAATGTAGTAAGGAGTTTATTGGTGTTCGTGGGTAATGTAGTAATGAGTTTATTGGTGTTCGTGGGTAATGTAGTAAGGAGTTTATTGGTGTTCGTGGGTAATGTAGTAAGGAGTTTATTGGTGTACGTGGGTAATGTATTAAGGAGTTTATTGGTGTTCGTGGGTAATGTAGTAAGGAGTTTATTGGTGTACGTGGGTAATGTAGTAAGGAGTTTATTGGTGTTCGTGGGTAATGTAGTAAGGAGTTTATTGGTGTTCGTGGGTAATGTAGTAAGGAGTTTATTGGTGTACGTGGGTAATGTAGTAAGGAGTTTATTGGTGTTCGTGGGTAATGTAGTAAGGAGTTTATTGGTGTACGTGGGTAATGTAGTAAGGAGTTTATTGGTGTACGTGGGTAATGTAGTAAGGAGTTTATTGGTGTACGTGGGTAATGTAGTAAGGAGTTTATTGGTGTTCGTGGGTAATGTAGTAAGTAGTTTATTGGTGTACGTGGGTAATGTAGTAAGGAGTTTATTGGTGTTCGTGGGTAATGTAGTAAGGAGTTTATTGGTGTTCGAGGGAAATGTAGTAAGGAGTTTATTGGTGTACGTGGGTAATGTAGTAAGGAGTTTATTGGTGTTCGTGGGTAATTTAGTAAGGAGTTTATTGGTGTACGTGGGTAATGTAGTAAGGAGTTTATTGGTGTACGTGGGTAATGTAGTAAGGAGTTTATTGGTGTTCGTGGGTAATGTAGTAAGGAGTTTATTGGTGTACGTGGGTAATGTAGTAAGGAGTTTATTGGTGTTCGTGGGTAATGTAGTAAGGAGTTTATTGGTGTACGTGGGTAATGTAGTAAGGAGTTTATTGGTGTACGTGGGTAATGTAGTAAGGAGTTTATTGGTGTACGTGGGTAATGTAGTAAGGAGTTTATTGGTGTTCGTGGGTAATGTAGTAAGGAGTTTATTGGTGTACGTGGGTAATGTAGTAAGGAGTTTATTGGTGTTCGTGGGTAATGTAGTAAGGAGTTTATTGGTGTTCGAGGGTAATGTAGTAAGGAGTTTATTGGTGTACGTGGGTAATGTAGTAAGGAGTTTATTGGTGTTCGTGGGTAATGTAGTAAGGAGTTTATTGGTGTACGTGGGTAATGTAGTAAGGAGTTTATTGGTGTACGTGGGTAATGTAGTAAGGAGTTTATTGGTGTCCGTGGGTAATGTAGTAAGGAGTTTATTGGTGTACGTGGGTAATGTAGTAAGGAGTTTATTGGTGTACGTGGGTAATGTAGTAAGGAGTTTATTGGTGTACGTGGGTAATGTAGTAAGAAGTTTATTGGTGTTCGTGGGTAATGTAGTAATGAGTTTATTGGTGTTCGTGGGTAATGTAGTAAGGAGTTTATTGGTGTTCGAGGGTAATGTAGTAAGGAGTTTATTGGTGTACGTGGGTAATGTAGTAAGGAGTTTATTGGTGTTCGTGGGTAATGTAGTAAGGAGTTTATTGGTGTACGTGGGTAATGTAGTAAGGAGTTTATTGGTGTTCGTGGGTAATGTAGTAAGGAGTTTATTGGTGTACGTGGGTAATGTAGTAAGGAGTTTATTGGTGCACGTGGGTAATGTAGTAAGGAGTTTATTGGTGCACGTGGGTAATGTAGTAAGGAGTTTATTGGTGTTCGTGGGTAATGTAGTAAGGAGTTTATTGGTGTACGTGGGTAATGTAGCAAGGAGTTTATTGGTGTACGTGGGTAATGTAGTAAGGAGTTTATTGGTGCACGTGGGTAATGTAGTAAGGAGTTTATTGGTGCACGTGGGTAATGTAGTAAGGAGTTTATTGGTGTACGTGGGTAATGTAGCAAGGAGTTTATTGGTGCACGTGGGTAATGTAGCAAGGAGTTTATTGGTGCACGTGGGTAATGTAGTAAGGAGTTTATTGGTGTTCGTGGGTAATGTAGTAAGGAGTTCATTGGTGTACGTGGGTAATGTAGTAAGGAGTTTATTGGTGTACGTGGGTAATGTAGTAACGAGTTTATTGGTGTTCGTTGGTAATGTAGTAAGGAATTTATTGGTGTACGTGGGTAATGTAGCAAGGAGTTTATTGGTGTACGTGGGTAATGTAGTAAGGAGTTTATTGGTGTTCGTGGGTAATGTAGCAAGGAGTTTATTGGTGCACGTGGGTAATGTAGTAAGGAGTTTATTGGTGTACGTGGGTAATGTAGCAAGGAGTTTATTGGTGCACGTGGGTAATGTAGTAAGGAGTTTATTGGTGTACGTGGGTAATGTAGTAAGGAGTTTATTGGTGTTCGTGGGTAATGTAGTAAGGAGTTTATTGGTGTACGTGGGTAATGTAGTAAGAAGTTTACCAAGATCGGCGTTTCACCTATTCTCATTCCACATGAAGTCAATAGCAGCGTGCACACACATAATTGTTCTTGTCTTCCGTTGAGCGTGCGTGCGTTCGTGCGTTCGTGCATGCGTGTGTGTACGTGTGTTTGTGTGTTTGGTTTGTGTTTTAAATGTTTTTCTTCGTAGGTTGTCGCGCACGCTTGAGTGCGTGCATGTGACGTGCTTGTGTGCGTGCATGTGACGTGCTTGTGTGCGTGCATGTGACGTGCTTGTGTGCGTGCATGTGACGTGCTTGTGTGCGTGCATGTGACGTGCTTGTGTGCGTGCATGTGACGTGCTTGTGTGCGTGCATGTGACGTGCTTGTGTGCGTGCATGTGACGTGCTTGTGTGCGTGCATGTGACGTGCTTGTGTGCGTGCATGTGACGTGCTTGTGTGCGTGCATGTGACGTGCTTGTGTGCGTGCATGTGACGTGCTTGTGTGCGTGCATGTGACGTGCTTGTGTGCGTGCATGTGACGTGCTTGTGTGCGTGCATGTGACGTGCTTGTGTGCGTGCATGTGACGTGCTTGTCTGTAAATGTACATTTACATGTTCGTGGCGTGGGTGCGTACGTGCGTGCGCGCTTATGCTAATATATCACCAGTATGATGTAGGTAGTTCAATGGTTAATTGACGGTTCTGTCACGTGACTGTTTGCCTAGCAACAAGGTCCCTCAAGCTGACAAACATGGCTGATGCTGTCGGATATTCCGTCTTATGTTTTGTTGCATTTAAGGCCCAAACATTTGTTTTTGCGACAAAAACAAACGGCAACGTTGTGTCCAGTTGTGTATGGGGGGTGGCATTATGTAAAATGTTCATATTTAACCTTTTGTGCCACTACATGGCAGCACGGTAAACTAATGGGTAACTTGGCTTGGCCCCCTTTGGCCTCCCCCTTGGCCTCCCCTTGGCCTCCCCCCTGGCCGCCCCCCGTGGCCTCCCCCTTGGCCGTCCCCAGTTGAATCCCGTTAATTAGTCATTATGGAATCAACGTTTAATCTCCTTATTTAGTCATTGTGGCATCAACATTGAATCTCCTTATTTAGTCATTGTGGCATCAACATTGAATCCATTTAGTTAGTCACTATGACATCAACATTGAATCCCTTTAGTTACATCACTAATCCCTTTAGTCACTTGACAAACATTGAATCCCTTTAGTTAGATCACTATGACATCAACATTGAATCCCTTTAGTTAGTCACTATGACATCAACATTGAATCCCTTTAGTTAGTCACTATGACATCAACATTGAATCCCTTTAGTTAGTCACTATGACATCAACATTGAATCCATTTAGTTAGTCACTATGACATCAACATTGAATCCCTTTAGTTAGTCACTATGACATCAACATTGAATCCCTTTAGTTAGTCACTATGACATCAACATTGAATCCCTTTAGTTAGTCACTATGACATCAACATTGAATCCCTTTAGTTAGTCACTATGACATCAACATTGAATCCCTTTAGTTAGTCACTATGACATCAACATTGAATCCCTTTAGTTAGTCACTATGACATCAACATTGAATCCCTTTAGTTAGTCACTATGACATCAACATTGAATCCCTTTAGTTAGTCACTATGACATCAACATTGAATCCCTTTAGTTAGTCACTATGACATCAACATTGAATCCCTTTAGTTAGTCACTATGACATCAACATTGAATCCCTTTAGTTAGTCACTATGACATCAACATTGAATCCCTTTAGTTAGTCACTATGACATCAACATTGAATCCCTTTAGTTAGTCACTATGACATCAACATTGAATCCCTTTAGTTAGTCACTATGACATCAACATTGAATCCCTTTAGTTAGTCACTATGACATCAACATTGAATCCCTTTAGTTAGTCACTATGACATCAACATTGAATCCCTTTAGTTAGTCACTATGACATCAACATTGAATCCCTTTAGTTAGTCACTATGACATCAACATTGAATCCCTTTAGTTAGTCACTGTGACATCAACATTGAATCCATTTAGTTAGTCACTGTGACATCAACATTGAATCCCTTTAGTTAGTCACTATGACATCAACATTGAATCCATTTAGTTAGTCACTGTGACAGCAACATTGAATCCATTTAGTTAGTCACTATGACATCAGCATTGAATCCATTTAGTTAGTCACTATGACATCAACATTGAATCCATTTAGTTAGTCAATATGACATCAACATTGAATCCCTTTAGTTAGTCACTATGACATCAACTTTTAATCTCCTTAATTAGTCACTATGACATCAACTTTTAATCTCCTTAATTAGTCATGATCACTGAACTGGTGCGGGAGAAAGCGAAGAAAGGTAATAGAAATCGTAAGGTAAGGTTGGGGATCACTGAACTGGTGCGGGAGAAAGCGAAGAAAGGTAATGGAAATCGTAAGGTAAGGTTGGGGATCACTGAACTGGTGCGGGAGAAAGCGAAGAAAGGTAATGTAAATCGTAAGGTAAGGTTGGGGATCACTGAACTGGTGCGGAAGAAAGCGAAGAAAGGTAATGGAAATCGTAAGGTAAGGTTGGGGATCACTGAACTGGTGCGGAAGAAAGCGAAGAAAGGTAATTGAAATCGTAAGGTAAGGTAGGGGATCACTGAACTGGTGCGGAAGAAAGCGAAGAAAGGTAATGGAAATCGTAAGGTAAAATTGCTCTGACCTCGGGGTCAAAGTAATTAAAAATGAGGGGGAGCCCTGGGAACCCTGGATTTGGCCCAGCTCCAAGAGTTCAAAAGTTTAACTTTCAAAACTGGGCAATGAAGACTGGCAGGCGTCATTGTCCAGTGGTTGAGAGGGTGGGTGGATTTAACAAGTTGACCAATAGTAAAGCGTATTGGGTATTTAGTCTAGATCCCATGATTACGATCTAAGCTCCAACGATTCAAGACGGTTATCAATGAATTACTGCGCAGTTCATGAAATAACCAACGAAACGACGATTGCAAGGGACCGGCAAAATGACACTTTGAGGCAACAAATGTACACTTACCATGGTCCAGTGGCTATAGACATACCTGCTTTAGCAATAGGCTTCAAAATTACCGGTCAGATTTAACCATGTTTCTTTTTAATCTTCTAGACATTAAGTGTCTAAGTGATGTTTACATTCACTACTTTTCTTTACGGTTGATGATATATATATTGTTATTGTGCGTGATTATATTGCTACTATGTAGGTAGCCGTCGGATGTACACGATTAAAATTGCTTCGAACCTGGAGAACAATGCGTTGACTACATTTCTGTAGTACTCTATATGTACTCATTGGTCGAGTGAGTACAAATTCAGTTATACATCTCGACCTGGCGAGCGCAAAGAAGATGGACAATTAACATACATCTACATCTGTGAGAAATGCCTCCCGGACCATTGCGTACTGCCCCGAAGAAGATAAGAGGGGGAGGCGCATATCTTACAACCTGTTGAAGTGTGTGTGGCTACGTCGGCGGCAACCTGAAGTTGGACATTATAGTTACTTGAGTTACCCGGAATAGGCCCACTCCAAATGTAATATGTTTTATAAGACACACTGTCCGTTAGTGGGAGTCTAACACAAACAATCAGCTGGTGTTCCGTTCGAGATGTTGGCGACACTCGAATATTCTCGTAATACCAATTTACAGTGGGTGAACTAAACCCGGCCCGTCTGTCTGCGGTTAAAATCCTTAATAATCCCTGTCTTATCAACTCTTCGGTTAAAAATCCTAACTCAAGCGAGGCTCGTTGTCTATGGAACAATATCTTGTCTAAGCCAGTTACTGCATGCAGACTCCATAGCACTTAACACCTGCTCTACTCTTAGCTATGCGTCAATAATCTACACAAGTTTGTCCTGTTGCTTCATTAACTACTTCAATGAAACGGATCTCAGTCGACACCTTCTCTACATAGTGCTGTAAGCTTAGAATGTGCTTATGATGTTGGACTAGTTGGTCACACGTTTGATTGATAACAGAAAGCATTTGACTCACAGAATGTACCCGTTCAGTCATTCTGCCAACGAGGTGGGCCTGTCGTTTGCACTCTAAAACATCGGCGTCGGTAGCTGTACCGAACAGTGTTTTTGAAATGACCCCGAACAAATTAATAATACCTCGTTTGTCTATAGGCACTGGGACATGGTAAGTGTACATTGTTCGCTCAAAGTCGTCATTTTGCAAGTCCCACGCATTCGTCGTTTCGTTGGTTAGTTCATGAACTGCGCGTAATTCATTGATAACCGTCTTGAATCGTTGGAGCTTAGATCGTAATCATGGGATCTAGACTAAATACTCAATACGCTTTACTATTGGTCAACTTGTTAAATCCACCCACCCTCTCAACCACTGGACAATGACGCCTGCCAGTCTTCATTGCCCAGTTTTGAAAGTTAAACTTTTGAACTCTTGGAGCTGGGCCAAATCCAGGGTTCCCAGGGCTCCCCCTCATTTTTAATTACTTTGACCCCGAGGTCAGAGCAATTTTACCTTACGATTTCCATTACCTTTCTTCGCTTTCTTCCGCACCAGTTCAGTGATCCCCTACCTTACCTTACGATTTCAATTACCTTTCTTCGCTTTCTTCCGCACCAGTTCAGTGATCCCCAACCTTACCTTACGATTTCCATTACCTTTCTTCGCTTTCTTCCGCACCAGTTCAGTGATCCCCAACCTTACCTTACGATTTACATTACCTTTCTTCGCTTTCTCCCGCACCAGTTCAGTGATCCCCAACCTTACCTTACGATTTCCATAACCTTTCTTCGCTTTCTCCCGCACCAGTTCAGTGATCCCCAACCTTACCTTACGATTTCTATTACCTTTCTTCGCTTTCTCCCGCACCAGTTCAGTGATCATGACTAATTAAGGAGATTAAAAGTTGATGTCATAGTGACTAATTAAGGAGATTAAAAGTTGATGTCATAGTGACTAACTAAAGGGATTCAATGTTGATGTCATAGTGACTAACTAAATGGATTCAATGTTGATGTCATAGTGACTAACTAAATGGATTCAATGTTGATGTCATAGTGACTAACTAAATGGATTCAATGTTGATGTCATAGTGACTAACTAAAGGGATTCAATGTTGATGTCATAGTGACTAACTAAAGGGATTCAATGTTGATGTCATAGTGACTAACTAAATGGATTCAATGTTGATGTCACAGTGACTAACTAAAGGGATTCAATGTTGATGTCATAGTGACTAACTAAAGGGATTCAATGTTGATGTCATAGTGACTAACTAAAGGGATTCAATGTTGATGTCATAGTGACTAACTAAAGGGATTCAATGTTGATGTCATAGTGACTAACTAAAGGGATTCGATGTTGATGTCATATTGACTAACTAAAGGGATTCGATGTTGATGTCATAGTGACTAACTAAAGGGATTCGATATAGATGTCATAGTGACTAACTAAAGGGATTCAATGTTGATGTCATAGTGACTAACTAAAGGGATTCAATGTTGATGTCATAGTGACTAACTAAAGGGATTCAATGTTGATGTCATAGTGACTAACTAAAGGGATTCATTGTTGATGTCATAGTGACTAACTAAAGGGATTCAATGTTGATGTCATAGTGACTAACTAAAGGGATTCAATGTTGATGTCATAGTGACTAACTAAAGGGATTCGATGTTGATGTCATAGTGACTAACTAAAGGGATTCAATGTTGATGTCATAGTGACTAACTAAAGGGATTCGATGTTGATGTCATAGTGACTAACTAAAGGGATTCAATGTTGATGTCATAGTGACTAACTAAAGGGATTCGATGTTGATGTCATAGTGACTAACTAAAGGGATTCAATGTTGATGTCATAGTGACTAACTAAAGGGATTCAATGTTGATGTCATAGTGACTAACTAAAGGGATTCAATGTTGATGTCATAGTGACTAACTAAAGGGATTCAATGTTGATGTCATATTGACTAACTAAATGGATCCAATGTTGATGTCATAGTGACTAACTAAAGGGATTCAATGTTGATGTCATAGTGACTAACTAAAGGGATTCAATGTTGATGTCATAGTGACTAACTAAAGGGATTCATTGTTGATGTCATAGTGACTAACTAAAGGGATTCAATGTTGATGACATAGTGACTAACTAAAGGGATTCAATGTTGATGTCATTGTGACTAACTAATGGGATTCAATGTTGATGTCATAGTGACTAACTAAATGGATCCAATGTTGATGTCATAGTGACTAACTAAAGGGATTCAATGTTGATGTCATAGTGACTAACTAAAGGGATTCAATGTTGATGTCATAGTGACTAACTAAAGGTATTCATTGTTGATGTCATAGTGACTAACTAAAGGGATTCAATGTTGATGACATAGTGACTAACTAAAGGGATTCAATGTTGATGTCATATTGACTAACTAAAGGGATTCGATGTTGATGTCATAGTGACTAACTAAAGGGATTCAATGTTGATGTCATAGTGACTAACTAAAGGGATTCAATGTTGATGTCATAGTGACTAACTAAAGGGATTCAATGTTGATGTCATAGTGACTAACTAAAGGGATTCGATGTTGATGTCATAGTGACTAACTAAAGGGATTCAATGTTGATGTCATAGTGACTAACTAAAGGGATTCAATGTTGATGTCATAGTGACTAACTAAAGGGATTCAATGTTGATGTCATAGTGACTAACTAAAGGGATTCAATGTTGATGTCATAGTGACTAACTAAAGGGATTCAATGTTGATGTCATAGTGACTAACTAAAGGGATTCAATGTTGATGTCATAGTGACTAACTAAAGGGATTCAATGTTGATGTCATAGTGACTAACTAAAGGGATTCGATGTTGATGTCATAGTGACTAACTAAAGGGATTCAATGTTGATGTCATAGTGACTAACTAAAGGGATTCAATGTTGATGTCATTGTGACTAACTAATGGGATTCAATGTTGATGTCATAGTGACTAACTAAATGGATCCAATGTTGATGTCATAGTGACTAACTAAAGGGATTCAATGTTGATGTCATAGTGACTAACTAAAGGGATTCAATGTTGATGTCATAGTGACTAACTAAAGGGATTCATTGTTGATGTCATAGTGACTAACTAAAGGGATTCAATGTTGAAGACATAGTGACTAACTAAAGGGATTCAATGTTGATGTCATAGTGACTAACTAAATGGATTCAATGTTGATGCCACAATGACTAAATAAGGAGATTCAATGTTGATGCCACAATGACTAAATAAGGAGATTAAACGTTGATTCCATAATGACTAATTAAAGGGATTCAACTGGGGACGGCCAAGGGGGAGGCCAAGGGGGAGGCCAAGGGGGGAGGCCAAAGGGGGCCAAGCCAAGTTACCCATTAGTTTACCGTGCTGCCATGTAGTGGCACAAAAGGTTAAATATGAACATTTTACATAATGCCACCCCCCATACACCACTGGACACAACGTTGCCCTTTGTTTTTGTCGCAAAAACAAATGTTTGGGCCTTAAATGCAACAAAACATAAAACGGAATATCCGACAGCATCAGCCATGTTTGTCAGCTTGAGGGACCTTGTTGTTACGCAAACAGTCACGTGACAGAACCGTCAATTAACCATTTAACTACCTACATCATACTGGTGATATATTAGCATAAGCGCGCACGCACGTACGCACCCACGCCACGAACATGTAAATGTACATTTACAGACAAGCACGTCACATGCACGCACACAAGCACGTCACATGCACGCACACAAGCACGTCACATGCACGCACACAAGCACGTCACATGCACGCACACAAGCACGTCACATGCACGCACACAAGCACGTCACATGCACGCACACAAGCACGTCACATGCACGCACACAAGCACGTCACATGCACGCACACAAGCGTGCGCGACAACCTACGAAGAAAAACATTTAAAACACAAACCAAACACACAAACACACGTACACACACGCATGCACGAACGCACGAACGCACGCACGCTCAACGGAAGACAAGAACAATTATGTGTGTGCACGCTGCTATTGACTTCATGTGGAATGAGAATAGGTGAAACGCCGATCTTGGTAAACTTCTTACTACATTACCCACGTACACCAATAAACTCCTTACTACATTACCCACGAACACCAATAAACTCCTTACTACATTACCCACGTACACCAATAAACTCCTTACTACATTACCCACGTGCACCAATAAACTCCTTGCTACATTACCCACGTACACCAATAAACTCCTTACTACATTACCCACGTACACCAATAAACTCCTTGCTACATTACCCACGAACACCAATAAACTCCTTACTACATTACCCACGTACACCAATAAACTCCTTACTACATTACCCACGTACACCAATAAACTCCTTACTACATTACCCACGTACACCAATAAACTCCTTACTACATTACCCACGTGCACCAATAAACTCCTTACTACATTACCCACGTACACCAATGAACTCCTTACTACATTACCCACGAACACCAATAAACTCCTTACTACATTACCCACGTGCACCAATAAACTCCTTACTACATTACCCACGAACACCAATAAACTCCTTACTACATTACCCACGAACACCAATAAACTCCTTACTACATTACCCACGTGCACCAATAAACTCCTTGCTACATTACCCACGAACACCAATAAACTCCTTACTACATTACCCACGTGCACCAATAAACTCCTTGCTACATTACCCACGTACACCAATAAACTCCTTACTACATTACCCACGAACACCAATAAACTCCTTACTACATTACCCACGTACACCAAAAAACTCCTTACTACATTACCCACGTACACCAATAAACTCCTTACTACATTACCCACGTACACCAATAAACTCCTTACTACATTACCCACGTACACCAATAAACTCCTTACTACATTACCCACGAACACCAATAAACTCCTTACTACATTACCCACGTACACCAATAAACTCCTTACTACATTACCCACGAACACCAATAAACTCCTTACTACATTACCCACGAACACCAATAAATTCCTTACTACATTACCCACGTACACCAATAAACTCCTTACTACATTACCCACGAACACCAATAAACTCATTGTTACATTACCCACGTACACCAATAAACTCTTACTACATTACCCACGTACACCAATAAACTCCTTACTACATTACCCACGTACACCAATAAACTCCTTACTACATTACCACGTACACCAATAAACTCCTTACTACATTACCCACGAACACCAATAAACTCCTTACTACATTACCCACGTACACCAATAAACTCCTTGCTACATTACCCACGAACACCAATAAACTCCTTACTACATTACCCACGAACACCAATAAACTCCTTACTACATTACCCACGAACACCAATAAATTCCTTACTACATTACCCACGTACACCAATAAACTCCTTACTACATTACCCTCGAACACCAATAAACTCCTTACTACATTACCCACGAACACCAATAAACTTCTTACTACATTACCCACGTACACCAATAAACTCCTTACTACATTACCCACGAACACCAATAAACTCCTTACTACATTACCCACGTACACCAAAAACTCCTTACTACATTACCCACGTACACCAATAAACTCCTTACTACATTACCCACGTACACCAATAAACTCCTTACTACATTACCCACGTACACCAATAAACTCCTTACTACATTACCCACGAACACCAATAAACTCCTTACTACATTACCCACGTACACCAATAAACTCCTTACTACATTACCCACGTACACCAATAAACTCCTTACTACATTACCCACGTACACCAATAAACCCCTTACTACATTACCCACGTACACCAATAAACTCCTTACTACATTACCCACGTACACCAATAAACTCCTTACTACATTACCCACGAACACCAATAAACTCCTTACTACATTACCCACGTACACCAATAAACTCCTTGCTACATTACCCACGAACACCAATAAACTCCTTACTACATTACCCACGAACACCAATAAACTCTTACTACATTACCCACGTACACCAATAAACTCCTTACTACATTAGCCACGTGCACCAATAAACTCCTCACTACATTACCCACGTACACCAATAAACTCCTTACTACATTACCCACGTACACCAATGAACTCCTTACTACATTACCCACGAACACCAATAAACTCCTTACTACATTACCCACGTGCACCAATAAACTCCTTGCTACATTACCCACGTGCACCAATAAACTCCTTGCTACATTACCCACGTACACCAATAAACTCCTTACTACATTACCCACATGCACCAATAAACTCCTTGCTACATTACCCACGTACACCAATAAACTCCTTGCTACATTACCCACGAACTCCAATAAACTCCTTACTACATTACCACGAACACCAATAAACTCCTTACTACATTACCCACGAACACCAATAAATTCCTTACTACATTAACCACGTACACCAATAAACTCCTTACTACATTACCCTCGAACACCAATAAACTCCTTACTACATTACCCACGAACACCAATAAACTCCTTACTACATTACCCACGTACACCAATAAAATCCTTACTACATTACCCACGTACACCAATAAACTCCTTACTACATTACCCACGTACACCAATAAACTCCTTACTACATTACCCACGTACACCCATAAACTCCTTACTACATTACCCACGTACACCAATAAACTCCTTACTACATTACCCACGTACACCAATAAACTCCTTACTACATTACCACGAACACCAATAAACTCCTTACTACATTACCCACGTACACCAATAAACTCCTTACCACATTACCCACGTACACCAATAAACTCCTTACTACATTACCCACGAACACCAATAAACTCCTTACTACATTACCCACGTACACCAATAAACTCCTTACTACATTACCCACGAACACCAATAAACTCCTTTCTACATTACCCACGTACACCAATAAACTCCTTACTACATTACCCTCGAACACCAATAAACTCCTTACTACATTACCCACGAACACCAATAAACTCCTTACTACATTACCCACGAACACCAATAAACTTCTTACTACATTACCCACGTACACCAATAAACTTTTACTACATTACCCACGTACACCAATAAACTCCTTACTACATTACCCACGTACACCAATAAACTTCTTACTACATTACCCACGGACACCAATAAACTCCTTACTACATTACCCACGTACACCAATAAACTCCTTACTACATTACCCACGAACACCAATAAACTCCTTACTACATTACCCACGAACACCAATAAACTTCTACTACATTACCCACGTACACCAATAAACTCCTTACTACATTACCCACGTACACCAATAAACTCCTTACTACATTACCCACGTACACCAATAAACTCCTTACTACATTACCCACGTACACCAATAAACTCCTTACTACATTACCCACGTACACCAATAAACTCCTTATTACATTACCATTACCCACGTACACCAATAAACTCCTTACTACATTACCCACGTACACCAATAAACTCCTTACTACATTACCCACGTACACCAATAAACTCCTTACTACATTACCCACGTACACCAATAAACTCCTTACTACATTACCCACGTACACCAATAAACTCCTTACTACATTACCCACGAACACCAATAAACTCCTTACTACATTACCCACGAACACCAATAAACTCCTTACTACATTACCCACGTACACCAATAAACTCCTTACTACATTACCCACGAACACCAATAAACTCCTTACTACATTACCCACGAACACCAATAAACTCGTTACTACATTACCCACGTACACCAATAAACTCCTTACTACATTACCCACGTACACCAATAAACTCCTTACTACATTACCCACGAACACCAATAAACTCCTTACTACATTACCCACGTGCACCAATAAACTCCTTCCTACATTACCCACGAACACCAATAAACTCCTTACTACATTACCCACGTACACCAATAAACTCCTTACTACATTACCGAACACCAATAAACTCCTTACTACATTACCCACGAACACCAATAAACTCCTTACTACATTACCCACGTACACCAATAAACTCCTTACTACATTACCCACGTACACCAATAAACTCCTTACTACATTACCCACGTACACCAATAAACTCCTTACTACATTACCCACGTACACCAATAAACTCCTTACTACATTACCCACGTACACCAATAAACTCCTTACTACATTACCCACGTACACCAATAAACTCCTTACTACATTACCCACGTACACCAATAAACTCCTTACTACATTACCCACGAACACCAATAAACTCCTTACTACATTACCCACGTACACCAATAAACTCCTTACTACATTACCCACGAACACCAATAAACTCCTTACTACATTACCCACGTACACCAATAAACTCCTTACTACATTACCCACGTACACCAATAAACTCCTTACTACATTACCCACGAACACCAATAAACTCCTTACTACATTACCCACGTACACCAATAAACTCCTTACTACATTACCCACGAACACCAATAAACTCCTTACTACATTACCCACGAACACCAATAAACTCCTTACTACATTACCCACGTACACCAATAAACTCCTTACTACATTACCCACGAACACCAATAAACTCCTTACTACATTACCCACGTACACCAATAAACTCCTTACTACATTACCCACGAACACCAATAAACTCCTTACTACATTACCCACGAACACCAATAAACTCCTTACTACATTACCCACGAACACCAATAAACTCCTTACTACATTACCCACGTACACCAATAAACTCCTTCCTACATTACCCACGTACACCAATAAACTCCTTACTACATTACCCACGAACACCAATAAACTCCTTACTACATTACCCACGTACACCAATAAACTCCTTACTACATTACCCACGAACGCCAATAAACTCCTTACTACATTACCCACGAACACCAATAAACTCCTTACTACATTACCCACGTACACCAATAAAATCCTTACTACATTACCCACGTACACCAATAAACTCCTTACTACATTACCCACGTACACCAATAAACTCCTTACTACATTACCCACGAACACCAATAAACTCCTTACTACATTACCCACGTACACCAATAAACTCCTTACTACATTACCCACGTACACCAATAAACTCCTTACTACATTACCCACGAACACCAATAAACTCCTTACTACATTACCCACGTACACCAATAAACTCCTTACTACATTACCCACGTGCACCAATAAACTCCTTGTTACATTACCCACGTACACCAATAAACTCCTTACTACATTACCCACGTGCACCAATAAACTCCTTACTACATTACCCACGAACACCAATAAACTCCTTACTACATTACCCACGTACACCAATAAACTCCTTACTACATTACCCACGTACACCAATAAATTCCTTACTACATTACCAACGAACACCAATAAACTCCTTACTACATTACCCACGTACACCAATAAACTCCTTACTACATTACCCACGTACACCAATGAACTCCTTACTACATTACCCACGAACACCAATAAACTCCTTACTACATTACCCACGTGCACCAATAAACTCCTTACTACATTACCCACGTGCACCAATAAACTCCTTGCTACATTACCCACGTACACCAATAAACTCCTTACTACATTACCCACATGCACCAATAAACTCCTTACTACATTACCCACGTGCACCAATAAACTCCTTGCTACATTACCCACGAACACCAATAAACTCCTTACTACATTACCACGAACACCAATAAACTCCTTACTACATTACCCACGAACACCAATAAACTCCTTACTACATTACCCACGTACACCAATAAACTCCTTACTACATTACCCTCGAACACCAATAAACTCCTTACTACATTACCCACGAACACCAATAAACTTCTTACTACATTACCCACGTACACCAATAAAATCCTTACTACATTACCCACGTACACCAATAAACTCCTTACTACATTACCCACGTACACCAATAAACTCCTTACTACATTACCCACGTACACCAATAAACTCCTTACTACATTACCCACGTACACCAATAAACTCCTTACTACATTACCCACGTACACCAATAAACTCCTTACTACATTACCCACGAACACCAATAAACTCCTTACTACATTACCCACGTACACCAATAAACTCCTTACTACATTACCCACGTACACCAATAAACTCCTTACTACATTACCCACGAACACCAATAAACTCCTTACTACATTACCCACGTACACCAATAAACTCCTTACTACATTACCCACGTACACCAATAAACTCCTTACTACATTACCCACGAACACCAATAAACTCCTTACTACATTACCCACGAACACCAATAAACTCCTTACTACATTACCCACGTACACCAATAAACTCCTTGCTACATTACCCACGAACACCAATAAACTCCTTACTACATTACCCACGTACACCAATAAACTCCTTACTACATTACCCACGTACACCAATAAACTCCTTACTACATTACCCACGAACACCAATAAACTCCTTACTACATTACCCACGAACACCAATAAACTCCTTACTACATTACCCACGTACACCAATAAACTCCTTACTACATTACCCACGAACACCAATAAACTCCTTACTACATTACCCACGAACACCAATAAACTTCTTACTACATTACCCACGTACACCAATAAACTTTTTACTACATTACCCACGTACACCAATAAACTCCTTACTACATTACCCACGTACACCAATAAACTTCTTACTACATTACCCACGGACACCAATAAACTCCTTACTACATTACCCACGTACACCAATAAACTCCTTATTACATTACCCACGTACACCAATAAACTCCTTACTACATTACCCACGTACACCAATAAACTCCTTACTACATTACCCACGTACACCAATAAACTCCTTACTACATTACCCACGTGCACCAATAAACTCCTTACTACATTACCCACGTACACCAATAAACTCCTTACTACATTACCCACGTACACCAATAAACTCCTTACTACATTACCCACGTACACCAATAAACTCCTTACTACATTACCCACGTACACCAATAAACTCCTTACTACATTACCCACGTACACCAATAAACTCCTTACTACATTACCCACGAACACCAATAAACTCCTTACTACATTACCCACGAACACCAATAAACTCCTTACTACATTACCCACGTACACCAATAAACTCCTTACTACATTACCCACGTACACCAATAAACTCCTTACTACATTACCCACGTACACCAATAAACTCCTTACTACATTACCCACGTACACCAATAAACTCCTTGCTACATTACCCACGTGCACCAATAAACTCCTTACTACATTACCCACGTACACCAATAAACTCCTTACTACATTACCCACGGACACCAATAAATTCCTTACTACATTACCCACGTACACCAATAAACTCCTTACTACATTACCCTCGAACACCAATAAACTCCTTACTACATTACCCACGAACACCAATAAACTTCTCACTACATTACCCACGTACACCAATAAAATCCTTACTACATTACCCACGTACACCAATAAACTCCTTACTACATTACCCACGTACACCAATAAACTCCTTACTACATTACCCACGTACACCAATAAACTCCTTACTACATTACCCACGTACACCAATAAACTCCTTACTACATTACCCACGTACACCAATAAACTCCTTACTACATTACCCACGAACACCAATAAACTCCTTACTACATTACCCACGTACACCAATAAACTCCTTACTACATTACCCACGTACACCAATAAACTCCTTACTACATTACCCACGTACACCAATAAACTCCTTACTACATTACCCACGTACACCAATAAACTCCTTACTACATTACCCACGTACACCAATAAACTCCTTGCTACATTACCCACGTACACCAATAAACTCCTTACTACATTACCCACGTGCACCAATAAACTCCTTACTACATTACCCACGTACACCAATAAACTCCTTACTACATTACCCACGAACACCAATAAACTCCTTGCTACATTACCCACGTACACCAATAAACTCCTTACTACATTACCCACGTTCACCAATAAACTCCTTACTACATTACCCACGAACACCAATAAATTCCTTACTACATTAACCACGTACACCAATAAACTCCTTAATACATTACCCTCGAACGCCAATAAACTCCTTACTACATTACCCACGAACACCAATAAACTTCTCACTACATTACCCACGTACACCAATAAAAATCCTTACTACATTACCCACGTACACCAATAAACTCCTTACTACATTACCCACGTACACCAAAACTCCTTACTACATTACCCACGTACACCAATAAACTCCTTACTACATTACCCACGTACACCAATAAACTCCTTACTACATTACCCACGTACACCAATAAACTCCTTACTACATTACCCACGAACACCAATAAACTCCTTACTACATTACCCACGTACACCAATAAACTCCTTACTACATTACCCACGTACACCAATAAACTCCTTAATACATTACCCACGAACACCAATCAACTCCTTACTACATTACCCACGTACACCAATAAACTCCTTACTACATTACCCACGTACACCAATAAACTCCTTGTTACATTACCCACGTACACCAATAAACTCCTTACTACATTACCCACGTGCACCAATAAACTCCTTACTACATTACCCACGAACACCAATAAACTCCTTACTACATTACCCACGTACACCAATAAACTCCTTGCTACATTACCCACGTACACCAATAAATTCCTTACTACATTACCAACGAACACCAATAAACTCGTTACTACATTACCCACGTACACCAATAAACTCCTTACTACATTACCCACGTACACCAATGAACTCCTTACTACATTACCCACGAACACCAATAAACTCCTTACTACATTACCCACGTGCACCAATAAACTCCTTACTACATTACCCACGTGCACCAATAAACTCCTTGCTACATTACCCACGTACACCAATAAACTCCTTACTACATTACCCACATGCACCAATAAACTCCTTGCTACATTACCCACGTGCACCAATAAACTCCTTGCTACATTACCCACGAACTCCAATAAACTCCTTACTACATTACCACGAACACCAATAAACTCCTTACTACATTACCCACGAACACCAATAAACTCCTTACTACATTACCCACGTACACCAATAAACTCCTTACTACATTACCCTCGAACACCAATAAACTCCTTACTACATTACCCACGAACACCAATAAACTCCTTACTACATTACCCACGTACACCAATAAACTCCTTACTACATTACCCACGTACACCAATAAACTCCTTACTACATTACCCACGTACACCAATAAACTCCTTACTACATTACCCACGAACACCAATAAACTCCTTACTACATTACCCACGTACACCAATAAACTCCTTACTACATTACCCACGTACACCAATAAACTCCTTACTACATTACCCACGAACACCAATAAAAACTCCTTACTACTTTACCCACGTACACCAATAAACTCCTTACCACATTACCCACGTACACCAATAAACTCCTTACTACATTACCCACGTAACACCAATAAACTCCTTACTACATTACCCACGTACACCAATAAACTCCTTACTACATTACCCACGAACACCAATAAACTCCTTACTACATTACCCACGTACACCAATAAACTCCTTACTACATTACCCACGAACACCAATAAACTCCTTACTACATTACCCACGAACACCAATAAACTCCTTACTACATTACCCACGAACACCAATAAACTCCTTACTACATTACCCACGTACACCAATAAACTCCTTACTACATTACCCACGTACACCAATAAACTCCTTACTACATTACCCACGTACACCAATAAACTCCTTACTACATTACCCACGTACACCAATAAACTCCCTTACTACATTACCCACGTACACCAATAAACTCCTTACTACATTACCCACGTCGACACCAATAAACTCCTTACTACATTACCCACGTACACCAATAAACTCCTTTTTACTACATTACCCACGTACACCAATAAACTCCTTACTACATTACCCACGTACACCAATAAACTCCTTACTACATTACCCACGTACACCAATAAACTCCTTACTACATTACCCACGTACACCAATAAACTCCTTACTACATTACCCACGTACACCAATAAACTCCTTACTACATTACCCACGTACACACCAATAAACTCCTTACTACATTACCCACGTACACCAATAAACTCCTTGCTACATTACCCACGAACACCAATAAACTCCTTACTACATTACCCACGTACACCAATAAACTCCTTACTACATTACCCACGTACACCAATAAACTCCTTACTACATTACCCACGAACACCAATAAACTCCTTACTACATTACCCACGAACACCAATAAACTCCTTACTACATTACCCACGTACACCAATAAACTCCTTACTACATTACCCACGTACACCAATAAACTCCTTACTACATTACCCACGTACACCAATAAACTCCTTACTACATTACCCACGTGCACCAATAAACTCCTTACTACATTACCCACGTACACCAATAAACTCCTTACTACATTACCCACGTACACCAATAAACTCCTTGCTACATTACCACGAACACCAATAAACTCCTTACTACATTACCCACGTGCACCAATAAACTCCTTACTACATTACCCACGTGCACCAATAAACTCCTTACTACATTACCCACGTACACCAATAAACTCCTTGCTACATTACCCACGAACACCAATAAACTCCTTACTACATTACCCACGAACACCAATAAACTCCTTACTACATTACCCACGAACACCAATAAACTCCTTACTACATTACCCACGTACACCAATAAACTCCTTACTACATTACCCACGAACACCAATAAACTCCTTACTACATTACCCACGAACACCAATAAACTCCTTACTACATTACCCACGAACACCAATAAACTCCTTACTACATTACCCACGTACACCAATAAACTCCTTACTACATTACCCACGTACACCAATAAACTCCTTACTACATTACCCACGAACACCAATAAACTCCTTACTACATTACCCACGAACACCAATAAACTCCTTACTACATTACCCACGTACACCAATAAACTCCTTACTACATTACCCACGTACACCAATAAACTCCTTACTACATTACCCACGACACCAATAAACTCCTTACTACATTACCCACGTACACCAATAAACTCCTTACTACATTACCCACGAACACCAATAAACTCCTTACTACATTACCCACGTACACCAATAAACTCCTTACTACATTACCCACGTACACCAATAAAACTCCTTACTACATTACCCACGTACACCAATAAACTCCTTACTACATTACCCACGTACACCAATAAACTCCTTACTACATTACCCACGTACACCAATAAACTCCTTACTACATTACCCACGTACACCAATAAACTCCTTACTACATTACCCACGAACACCAATAAACTCCTTACTACATTACCCACGTACACCAATAAACTCCTTACTACATTACCCACGAACACCAATAAACTCTTACTACATTACCCACGTACACCAATAAACTCCTTACTACATTACCCACGTACACCAATAAACTCCTTACTACATTACCCACGTACACCAATAAACTCCTTACTACATTACCCACGTACACCAATAAACTCCTTACTACATTACCCACGTACACCAATAAACTCCTTACTACATTACCCACGAACACCAATAAACTCCTTACTACATTACCCACGTACACCAATAAACTCCTTACTACATTACCCACGAACACCAATAAACTCCTTACTACATTACCCACGTACACCAATAAACTCCTTACTACATTACCCACGTACACCAATAAACTCCTTACTACATTACCCACGTACACCAATAAACTCCTTACTACATTACCCACGAACACCAATAAACTCCTTACTACATTACCCACGTACACCAATAAACTCCTTACTACATTACCCACGAACACCAATAAACTCCTTACTACATTACCCACGAACACCAATAAACTCCTTACTACATTACCCACGTACACCAATAAACTCCTTACTACATTACCCACGAACACCAATAAACTCCTTACTACATTACCCACGTACACCAATAAACTCCTTACTACATTACCCACGAACACCAATAAACTCCTTACTACATTACCCACGTACACCAATAAACTCCTTACTACATTACCCACGAACACCAATAAACTCCTTACTACATTACCCACGAACACCAATAAACTCCTTACTACATTACCCACGTACACCAATAAACTCATTACTACATTACCCACGAACACCAATAAACTCCTTACTACATTACCCACGTACACCAATAAACTCCTTACTACATTACCCACGTACACCAATAAACTCCTTACTACATTACCCACGTACACCAATAAACTCCTTACTACATTACCCACGAACACCAATAAACTCCTTACTACATTACCCACGTACACCAATAAACTCCTTACTACATTACCCACGTACACCAATAAACTCCTACATTACCCACGTACACCAATAAACTCCTTACTACATTACCCACGTACACCAATAAACTCCTTACTACATTACCCACGTACACCAATAAACTCCTTACTACATTACCCACGAACACCAATAAACTCCTTACTACATTACCCACGTACACCAATAAACTCCTTACTACATTACCCACGTACACCAATAAACTCCTTACTACATTACCCACGTACACCAATAAACTCCTTACTACATTACCCACGAACACCAATAAACTCCTTACTACATTACCCACGTACACCAATAAACTCTTACATTACATTACCCACGAACACCAATAAACTCCTTACTACATTACCCACGAACACCAATAAACTCCTTACTACATTACCCACATTACCCACATTACCCACGAACACCAATAAACTCGTTACTACATTACCACACCAATAAACTCCTTACTACATTACCCACGTACACCAATAAACTCCTTACTACATTACCCACGAACACCAATAAACTCGTTACTACATTACCCACGTACACCAATAAACTCCTTACTACATTACCCACGAACACCAATAAACTCCTTACTACATTACCCACGTACACCAATAAACTCCTTACTACATTACCCACGTACACCAATAAACTCCTTACTACATTACCCACGAACACCAATAAACTCCTTACTACATTACCCACGTACACCAATAAACTCCTTACTACATTACCCACGTACACCAATAAACTCCTTACTACATTACCCACGTACACCAATAAACTCTTCACTACATTACCCACGTACACCAATAAACTCCTTACTACATTACCCACGTACACCAATAAACTCCTTACTACATTACCCACGAACACCAATAAACTCCTTACTACATTACCCACGTACACCAATAAACTCCTTACTACATTACCCACGTACACCAATAAACTCCTTACTACATTACCCACGTACACCAATAAACTCCTTACTACATTACCCACGTGCACCAATAAACTCCTTGCTACATTACCCACGTACACCAATAAACTCCTTACTACATTACCCACGTACACCAATAAACTCCTTGCTACATTACCCACGAACACCAATAAACTCCTTACTACATTACCCACGTACACCAATAAACTCCTTACTACATTACCCACGAACACCAATAAACTCCTTACTACATTACCCACGTACACCAATAAACTCCTTACTACATTACCCACGAACACCAATAAACTCCTTACTACATTACCCACGAACACCAATAAACTCCTTACTACACATTACCCTCGAACACCAATAAACTCCTTACTACATTACCCACGTACACCAATAAACTCCTTACTACATTACCCACGAACACCAATAAACTCCTTACTACATTACCCACGTACACCAATAAACTCCTTACTACATTACCCACGTACACCAATAAACTCCTTACTACATTACCCACGTACACCAATAAACTCCTTACTACATTACCCACGTACACCAATAAACTCCTTACTACATTACCCACGAACACCAATAAACTCCTTACTACATTACCCACGTACACCAATAAACTCCTTACTACATTACCCACGAACACCAATAAACTCCTTACTACATTACCCACGAACACCAATAAACTCCTTACTACATTACCCACGTACACCAATAAACTCCTTACTACATTACCCACGAACACCAATAAACTCCTTACTACATTACCCACGTACACCAATAAACTCCTTACTACATTACCCACGTACACCAATAAACTCCTTACTACATTACCCACGTACACCAATAAACTCCTTACTACATTACCCACGTACACCAATAAACTCCTTACTACATTACCCACGTACACCAATAAACTCCTTACTACATTACCCACGAACACCAATAAACTCCTTACTACATTACCCACGTACACCAATAAACTCCTTACTACATTACCCACGTACACCAATAAACTCCTTACTACATTACCCACGAACACCAATAAACTCCTTACTACATTACCCACGTACACCAATAAACTCCTTACTACATTACCCACGTACACCAATAAACTCCTTACTACATTACCCACGAACACCAATAAACTCCTTACTACATTACCCACGTACACCAATAAACTCCTTACTACATTACCCACGAACACCAATAAACTCCTTGCTACATTACCCACGTACACCAATAAACTCCTTACTACATTACCCACGTACACCAATAAACTCCTTACTACATTACCCGTACACCAATAAACTCCTTACTACATTACCCACGAACACCAATAAACTCCTTACTACATTACCCACGTACACCAATAAACTCCTTACTACATTACCCACGAACACCAATAAACTCCTTACTACATTACCCACGAACACCAATAAACTCCTTACTACATTACCCACGTACACCAATAAACTCCTTACTACATTACCCACGAACACCAATAAACTCCTTACTACATTACCCACGTACACCAATAAACTCCTTACTACATTACCCACGAACACCAATAAACTCCTTACTACATTACCCACGAACACCAATAAACTCCTTACTACATTACCCACGAACACCAATAAACTCCTTACTACATTACCCACGAACACCAATAAACTCCTTACTACATTACCCACGTACACCAATAAACTCCTTACTACATTACCCACGAACACCAATAAACTCCTTACTACATTACCCACGTACACCAATAAACTCCTTACTACATTACCCACGTACACCAATAAACTCCTTACTACATTACCCACGTACACCAATAAACTCCTTACTACATTACCCACGAACACCAATAAACTCCTCTTACTACATTACCCACGAACACCAATAAACTCCTTACTTACATTACCCACGTACACCAATAAACTCCTTACTACATTACCCACGAACACCAATAAACTCCTTACTACATTACCCACGAACACCAATAAACTCATTACTACATTACCCACGTACACCAATAAACTCCTTACTACATTACCCACGAACACCAATAAACTCCTTACTACATTACCCACGTACACCAATAAACTCCTTACTACATTACTCTCGAACACCAATAAACTCCTTACTACATTACCCACGAACACCAATAAACTCATTACTACATTACCCACGAACACCAATAAACTTCTTACTACATTACCCACGTACACCAATAAACTCCTTATAACATTACCCACGAACACCAATAAACTCCTTGCTACATTACCCACGAACACCAATAAACTCCTTACTACATTACCCACGTACACCAATAAACTCCTTGCTACATTACCCACGTACACCAATAAACTCCTTACTACATTACCCACGTGCACCAATAAACTCCTTACTACATTACCCACGTACACCAATAAACTCCTTACTACATTACCCACGAACACCAATAAACTCCTTGCTACATTACCCACGAACACCAATAAACTCCTTACTACATTACCCACGTACACCAATAAACTCCTTACTACATTACCCACGAACACCAATAAACTCCTTACTACATTACCCACGTACACCAATAAACTCCTTACTACATTACCCACGTACACCAATAAACTCCTTACTACATTACCCACGTACACCAATAAACTCCTTACTACATTACCCACGTGCACCAATAAACTCCTTACTACATTACCCACGTACACCAATAAACTCCTTACTACATTACCCACGTACACCAATAAACTCCTTGCTACATTACCCACGAACACCAATAAACTCCTTACTACATTACCCACGTACACCAATAAACTTCTTACTACATTACCCACGAATACCAATAAACTCCTTACTACATTACCCACGTGCACCAATAAACTCCTTACAACATTACCCACGTGCACCAATAAACTCCTTACTACATTACCCACGTACACCAATAAACTCCTTGCTACATTACCCACGTACACCAATAATCTCCTTACTACATTACCCACGAACACCAATAAACTCCTTACTACATTACCCACGTGCACCAATAAACTCCTTACTACATTACCCACGTGCGCCAATAAACTCCTTACCACATTACCCACGTACACCAATAAACTCCTTGCTACATTACCCACGAACACCAATAAACTCCTTATTACATTACCCACGAACACCAATAAACTCCTTACTACATTACCCACGTACACCAATAAACTCCTTACTACATTACCCACGTACACCAATAAACTCCTTACTACATTACCCACGTACACCAATAAACTCCTTGCTACATTACCCACGTACACCAATAAACTCCTTACTACATTACCCACGTGCACCAATAAACTCCTTACTACATTACCCACGTACACCAATAAACTCCTTACTACATTACCCACGAACACCAATAAACTCCTTGCTACATTACCCACGAACACCAATAAACTCGTTACTACATTATCCACGTACACCAATAAACTCCTTACTACATTACCCACGAACACCAATAAACTCCTTATTACATTACCCACGAACACCAATAAACTCGTTACTACATTACCCACGAACACCAATAAACTCCTTACTACATTACCCACGTGCACCAATAATCTCCTTACTACATTACCCACGAACACCAATAAACTCCTTACTACATTACCCACGAACACCAATAAACTCCTTACTACATTACCCACGAACACCAATAAACTCCTTACTACATTACCCACGTGTACCAATAAACTCCTTACTACATTACCCACGAACACCAATAAACTCCTTACTACATTACCCACGAACACCAATAAACTCCTTGCTACATTACCCACGAACACCAATAAACTCCTTACTACATTACCCACGTACACCAATAAACTCCTTACTACATTACCCACGTACACCAATAAACTCCTTACTACATTACCCACGTACACCAATAAACTCCTTACTACATTACCCACGAACACCAATAAACTCCTTACTACATTACCCACGTACACCAATAAACTCCTTACTACATTACCCACGAACACCAATAAACTCCTTACTACATTACCCACGAACACCAATAAACTCTTACTACATTACCCACGAACACCAATAAACTCCTTACTACATTACCCACGAACACCAATAAACTCTATTACTACATTACCCACGAACACCAATAAACTCTTACTACATTACCCACGTACACCAATAAACTCCTTACTACATTACCCACGTACACCAATAAACTCCTTTACTACATTACCCACGTACACCAATAAACTCCTTACTACATTACCCACGAACACCAATAAACTCCTTACTACATTACCCACGTACACCAATAAACTCCTTACTACATTACCCACGAACACCAATAAACTCCTTACTACATTACCCACGAACACCAATAAACTTCTACTACATACCCACGACATTACCCACGTACACCAATAAACTCCTTACTACATTACCCACGTACACCAATAAACTCCTTACTACATTACCCACGTACACCAATAAACTCCTTACTACATTACCCACGTACACCAATAAACTCCTTACTACATTACCCACGTACACCAATAAACTCCTTACTACATTACCCACGTACACCAATAAACTCCTTACTACATTACCCACGTACACCAATAAACTCCTTGCTACATTACCCACGTACACCAATAAACTCCTTACTACATTACCCACGTACACCAATAAACTCCTTACTACATTACCCACGTACACCAATAAACTCCTTACTACATTACCCACGTACACCAATAAACTCCTTACTACATTACCCACGTGCACCAATAAACTCCTTTCTGATCTACATTACCCACGTACACCAATAAACTCCTTACTACATTACCCACGAACACCAATAAACTCCTTACTACATTACCCACGTACACCAATAAACTCCTTACTACATTACCCACGAACACCAATAAACTTCTCACTACATTACCCACGTACACCAATAAACTCCTTACTACATTACCCACGTACACCAATAAACTCCTTGCTACATTACCCACGACACCAATAAACTCCTTACTACATTACCCACGTGCACCAATAAACTCCTTACTACATTACCCACGTACACCAATAAACTCCTTGCTACATTACCTCATTACCCACGAACACCAATAAACTCCTTGCTACATTACCCACGAACACCAATAAACTCCTTACTACATTACCCACGTACACCAATAAACTCCTACTCCTTTACATTACCCACGTGCACCAATAAACTCCTTACTACATTACCCACGTACACCAATAAACTCCTTACTACATTACCCACGAACACCAATAAACTCCTTGCTACATTACCCACGAACACCAATAAACTCCTTATTACATTACCCACGAACACCAATAAACTCGTTACTATATTACCCACGTGCACCAATAAACTCCTTGCTACATTACCCACGAACACCAATAAACTCCTTACTACATTACCCACGTAACCAATAAACGCCTTGCTACATTACCCACATACACCAATAAACTCCTTACTACATTACCCACGTGCACCAATAAACTCCTTACCACATTACCCACGTACACCAATAAACTCCTTGCTACATTACCCACGAACACCAATAAACTCCTTATTACATTACCCACGAACACCAATAAACTCGTTACTATATTACCCACGTGCACCAATAAACTCCTTGCTACATTACCCACGAACACCAATAAACTCCTTACTACATTACCCACGTACACCAATAAACGCCTTGCTACATTACCCACATACACCAATAAACTCCTTACTACATTACCCACGTGCACCAATAAACTCCTTACTACATTACCCACGTACACCAATAAACTCCTTACTACATTACCCACGAACACCAATAAACTCCTTGCTACATTACCCACGAACACCAATAAACTCCTTACTACATTACCCACGCACACCAATAAACTCCTTACTACATTACCCACGAACACCAATAAACTCCTTACTACATTACCCACGTGTACCAATAAACTCCTTACTACATTACCCACGAACACCAATAAACTCCTTACTACATTACCCACGTGCACCAATAAACTCCTTACTACATTACCCACGAACACCAATAAACAGGGACTTGTCGAAAGAGGTAACAGGACAATTTATAATTTAACAAACGTTTTTAGGCTAAACGAAATACACACTTGTACATGTAAGTTTGAACGAAATAACAGTATTATTCCAACTCTGCACCATGCAAGAGGGGGCAAAGTAGGAATAAGCTTTATATGTAGACGTTATTTATAAATATTGCGTTGCGTTTGTTTGTCATGCAGTCAGCATTTAAAATGTAATACACGATATATGGTCATACAGTAACAAAGGACGTCGGCTCACACGATTTCACAACGGCACGCTTGAACTAACGGTATTATTCCCACTCTGCACAATACAAGAAGGGGTAAAGTCGGAATAAGCAAAACAAACACCGCAGGATTAGCTAGTCTAGTGCACATCTTCAAAGAAAGGTATTACGCCGTAAAGAAAAGTAGTGAATGTAAACATCACTTAGACACTTAATGTCTAGAAGATTAAAAAGAAACATGGTTAAATCTGACCGGTAATTTTGAAGCCTAATGCTAAAGTAGGTATGGCCTGCCAGGACCACCCTTACCGATAATTTAGATGCCTAAAAATGTAGCTTCCAATCCCTCCTCCGGGGTATTTATACTCCCAGTTTTCCTAAATCAGACGCCGTCACTAGAGGCGCTGTAATTGCTTAAATACCCAATACGCTTTACTATTGGTAAACTTGTTAAATCCACCCACCCTCTCAACCATTGGACAATGACGTCTGCCAGTCTTCCTTGCCCAGTTTTGCAAGTTAAACTGTTTAACTCTTGGAGCTGGGCCAAATCCAGGGTTCCCAGGGCTCCCCCTCATTTCCCAATTACGTTGACCCCGTGACACCACCGATCAACAAAGACACGACGGTAATTGAATTAATTCCTTGAACGTTCGTTTTATTGACTAATGCTGAATCTGTCTCACTGTTTTGCGATAACTATCCCGATCTCAGTGTTTGGCGATAACTATCCCGATCTCAGTGAACGAAACGCCTGGCCTGTGAATGAAACGCCTGGCCTGCAAGTCAGACTTGTGTATCTTATAGTAGTTGGTTGGAAGTCCACCAGTAGATATACTGTCCAAACATCGGGAGTCAAGGATACGAAATTAACGAGAAGTGGACAAAAATTACTTTTTAGCCGCCTAAAACTGTTTTGCCATGCACGTAATGATAATTATCATCTCACGCAGCCACTTTTTATGTTTCGTGAATGAAACTTGAAACATGTCTACAATATAGTATAGGGGGTTATGCCAAGTAGAAGTTAAATTGAACTTCAGGATTTGTTATCGCCCACACGCGTTCAACTATAAAAAATGTGTTTGGGGCAAGTTGTTACAACTGTAACGACGCTCAAGTGGCTCGTACCGATGACTCAGCCAATGAGTTGTTACAACTGTATCGACGCTCAAGTGGCTCGTACCGATGGCTCAGCCAACGAGTTGATACAACTGTAACGACGCTCAAGTGGCTCGTACTGATGACTCAGCCAATGAGTTGTGTGCTAACAATGACTGAAAGAACAACATTTATTTAACCACGACGTGTGAACGTTTTATTTCACCTGTGAAGCTTAGCGCACTTGTCTGGAACCAGTACTGTAATCTAACAAAAATAAGCTACATCTAACAAAAATAACAAATATCTCAGAAGGGCGGGTTAATTTACACATAGGTGAAACATGTTTGTATTCTCGGCGAGCCAGTCGTTTCCTTGTCCATTTGTATTTGTACTCTCGGCGAGCCAGTCGTTTCCTTGTCCATTTGTATTTGTATTCTCGGCAAGCCAGTCGTTTCCTTGTCCATTTGTATTTGTATTATGGGCGAGCCAGTCGTTTCCTTGTCCATTTGTATTTGTATTATCGGCGAGCCAGTCGTTTCCTTTTCCATTTGTATTTGTATTATCGGCGAGCCAGTCGTTTCCTTGTCCATTTGTATTTGTATTCTCGGCGAGCCAGTCGTTTCCTTGTCCATTTGTATTTGTATTCTCGGCGAGCCAGTCGTTTCCTTGTCCATTTGTATTTGTATTCTCGCCGAGCCAGTCGTTTAATTGTCCATTTGTAATCCGGGTGTTTTGCCTCGGGTGACAATATTGGGTGACAATATTGGGTGACAATATTGGGTGACAATATTGTTCAATCTTGTTTATTTTTTATGACACAGCTCTGTTTGAGCAATTAATAAATTTTGCACGATTCATTGAAATGGGAGCATGCTTGTGTGCATGAGTGCGTACGTGTGTGCATGAGTGCGTACGTGTGTGCACGAGTGCGTACATGTATGCATGAGTGCGTGCCTGTGTGCATGAGTGCATACGTGTGTGTATCATTCAATGAAGTGGCAGTCGCATCACATATATATATATATATATATATATATATATATATATATATATATATATATATATATATATATATATATATATATATATATATATATATATATATATATATATATATTGCCATTCTCTATTTCATATTCCATTCAATAATTTATATTCCATTCACAATTGTTTGTTATGTAAGAATCCGGGAAATGAGTCCATTTGGTCACTAAAAATTAAAAGCTTGATACACAAAGCTGTGGACACCGACATTGTTATGTACGCTGTGTATAAAATGTATAAGTGTGTATAAATCAATTAATGTAATAACAGTAACATGTATGAGTGACACATGCTTTGCGATCCACGCATTCTTTGCTGTAACAACGTGCCACGTATCATGTAACAACTTGCCCCGCATATGGGGCTAGTTGTTACAGTCGAACGTGCCTGGGAAACTTCACATATCTACCTAACTACAATATAGAATATCAATGGTATGGTACATTTTATTAAAACGAATCAGACATTTATTTGACAGAAATAATGCATCTAACATACTTTTCACAAGAAGTGACTGAACATTGCAACAACTAGACCCGGTCTCCCCTACAACTAACCCCAGTCTCCCCTACAACTAGCCCCAGTCTCCCGAACAACTAGTCCCGGTCTCCCCTACAACTAGCCCCGGTCTCCCCTACAACTAACCCCGGTCTCACCAACAACTAACCCCAGTCTCCCCTACAACTAACCCCGGTCTCCCCTACAACTAGCCCCGGTCTCCCCTACAACTAACCCCAGTCTCCCCTACAACTACTGGCGGTCTCCCCTACAACTAACCCCAGTCTCCCCTACAACTAACCCCGGTCTCCCCTACAACTAGCCCCGGTCTCTCCTACAACTAGCCCCGGTCTCCCCTACAACTAGTCCCGGTCTCCCCTACAACTAGCCCCGGTCTCCCCTACAACTAGTCCCGGTCTCCCCTACAACTAGCCCCGGTCTCCCCTACAACTAGCCCCGGTCTCCCCTACAACTAGCCCCGGTCTCCCCTACAACTAGTCCCGGTCTCCCCTACAACTATTCCCGGTCTTCCCTACAACTAGTCCCGGTCTCCCCTACAACTAGCCCCAGTCTCCCCTACAACTAGTCCCGGTCTCCCCTACAACTAACCCCGGTCTCCCCTATAAATAGTCCCGGTCTCCCCTACAACTAGTCCCGGTCTCCGCTACAATTAGTCCCGGTCTCCCCTACAATTAGCCCCGGTCTCCCCTACAACTAGCCCCAGTCTCCCCTACAACTAGCGCTGCTCTCCCCTACAATATTCCCGGTCTTCCCTACAACTAGTCCCGGTCTCACCTATAACTAACCCCGGTCTCCCCTATAAATAGTCCCGGTCTCCCCTACAACTAACCCGGTCTCCCCTACAACTAGTCCCGGTCTCCCCTACAACTAGACCCGGTCTCCCCTACAACTAACCCCGGTCTCCCCTACAAATAGCCCTGGTCTCCCCTACAACTAGCCCCGGTCTCCCCTACAACTAACCCGGTCTCCCTACAACTAGTCCCGGTCTCCCCTACAACTAGACCCGGTCTCCCCTACAACTAGTCCCGGTCTCCCCTACAACTAGCCCCGGTCTCCCCTACAACTAGCCCCGGTCTCCCCTACAACTAGTCCCGGTCTCCCCTACAACTAGCCCCGGTCTCCCCTACAACTAGTCCCGGTCTCCCCTACAACTAGCCCCGGTCTCCCCTACAACTAGTCCCGGTCTCCCCTACAACTAGCCCCGGTCTCCCCTACAACTAGCCCCGGTCTCCCCTACAACTAGCCCCGGTCTCCCCTACAACTAGTCCCGGTCTCCCCTACAACTAGTCCCGGTCTCCCCTACAACTAGTCCCGGTCTCCCCTACAACTAGTCCCGGTCTCCCCTACAACTAGTCCCGGTCTCCCCTACAACTAGCCCCGGTCTCCCCTACAACTAGTCCCGGTCTCCCCTACAACTAGCCCCGGTCTTCCCTACAACTAGTCCCGGTCTCCCCTACAACTATCCCCGGTCTCCCCTACAACTAGTCCCTGTCTCCCCTACAACTAGCCCCGGTCTCCCCTACAACTAGCCTTCCCTACAATATCTCTCCCCTACAACTAGTACCCCGGTCTCCCCTACAACTAGACCCGGTCTCCCCTACAACTAACCCCGGTCTCCCTACAAATAGCCCTGGTCTCCCTACAACTAGCCCCGGTCTCCCCCTACAACTAGCCCGGTCTCCCTACAACTAGTCCCGGTCTCCCCTACAACTAGTCCCGGTCTCACCTACAACTAACCCCGGTCTCCCCTATAAATAGCCCTGGTCTCCCTACAACTAACCCTGGTCTCCCTACAACTAGCCCCGGTCTCCCTACAACTATTCGCGGTCTCCCTACAACTAGCCCCGGTCTCCCAACATCTAGCCCCGGTCTCCCCTACAACTAGCCCCGGTCTCCCCTACAACTAGCCCCGGTCTCCCCTACAACTAGCCCCGGTCTCCCCGACAACTAGCCCCGGTCTCCCCTACAACTAGTCCCGGTCTCCCTACAACTAGCCCCGGTCTCCCTACAACTAGTCCCGGTCTCCCTACAACTAACCCGGTCTCCCTACAACTAGTCCCGGTCTCCCCTACAACTAGCCCCGTCTCCCCTACAACTAGTCCCGGTCTCCCCTACAGCTAGCCCCGGTCTCCCCTACAACTAGCCCCGGTCTCCCCTACAACTAGTCCCGGTCTCCCCTACAACTAGTCCCGGTCTCCCCTACAACTAGCCCCGGTCTCCCCTACAACTAGCCCCGGTCTCCCCTACAACTAGCCCCGGTCTCCCCTACAACTAGCCCCGGTCTCCCCTACAACTAGCCCCGGTCTCCCCTACAACTAACCCCGGTCTCCCCTACAACTAGCCCCGGTCTCCCCTACAACTAGCCCCGGTCTCCCCTACAACTAGCCCCGGTCTCCCCTACAACTAGCCCCGGTCTCCCCTACAACTAGTCCCGGTCTCCCCTACAACTAGCCCCGGTCTCCCCTACAACTAGTCCCGGTCTCCCCTACAACTAGCCCCGGTCTCCCCTACAACTAGCCCCGGTCTCCCCTACAACTAGCCCCGGTCTCCCCTACAACTAGTCCCGGTCTCCCCTACAACTAGTCCCGGTCTCCCCTACAACTAGCCCCGGTCTCCCCTACAACTAGTCCCGGTCTCCCCTACAACTAGCCCCGGTCTCCCCTACAACTAGCCCCGGTCTCCCCTACAACTAGTCCCGGTCTCCCCTACAACTAGTCCCGGTCTCCCCTACAACTAGTCCCGGTCTCCCCTACAACTAGTCCCGGTCTCCCCTACAACTAGCCCTGGTCTCCCCTACAACTAGTCCCGGTCTCCCCTACAACTAGCCCGGTCTCCCCTACAACTAGCCCCGTCTCCCTACACTAGTCCCGGTCTCCCCTACAACTAGCCCCGGTCTCCCTACAACTAACCCCGGTCTCCCCTACAACTAGTCCCGGTCTCCCTACAACTAACCCGGCCTCCCCTACAACTAGTCCCGGTCTCCCTACAATAGTGTCTCCCTAAACTAGTCGGCCCCCTACAACTAGTCCCGCTCTCCCTAGACTCATCCGTCCTCCCTAAATGTGTGTATCTTTGATGGGCATAGTAAATAACTACAATACTTGCCTGCCAGTACAGGAAGGCATAGTAAAGAACTACAATACTTGTCTGCCAGTACAGGAAGGCATAGTAAAGAACTACAATACTTGTTGCCAGTACAGGAAGGCATAGTGAACTATACTTGTCTGAGTACAAGAAGGCATAGCAAATAACTACAATACTTGCCTGCCAGTACCATCAATGAAGGCATAGTAAAGAATACAATACTTGTCTGCCAGTACAGGAAGGCATAGTAAATAACTACAATACTTGTCTGCCAGTACAGGAAGGCATAGTAAAAGAATTACAATACTTGTCTGCCAGTACAGGAAGGCATAGCAAAGAACTACAATACTTGTCTGTCAGTACAAGAAGGCATATAAATTACAATACGTCTGCCAAATAAGGCATTACAATACTTGCCTTCCAGTACAGGAAGGCATAGCAAAGAATTACAATACTTGTCTGCCAGTACAGGAAGGCATAGCAAATAACTACTATACTTGCCTGCCAGTACAGGAAGGCATAGCAAATAATTACAATACTTGCTGCCAGTACAGGAAGGCATAGTAAGAACTCAATACTTGTCTGCAAGTACAGGAAGGCATAGTAAAGAACTACAATACTTGTCTGCCAGTACAGGAAGGCATAGTAAATAATTACAATACTTGTCTGCCAGTACAGGAAGGCATAGCAAAGAACTACAATACTTGTCTGCCAGTACAGGAAGGCATAGTAAAGAATTACAATACTTGTCTGCCAGTACAGGAAGGCATAGCAAAGAACTACAATACTTGTCTGCCAGTACAGGAAGGCATAGTAAATAACTACAATACTTGTCTGCCAGTACAGGAAGGCATAGTAAAGAACTACAATACTTGTCTGCCAGTACAGGAAGGCATAGTAAAGAACTACAATACTTGTCTGTCAGTACAAGAAGGCATAGCAAATAATTACAATACTTGCCTGCCAGTACAGGAAGGCATAGTAAAGAATTACAATACTTGTCTGCCAGTACAGGAAGGCATAGCAAAGAATTACAATACTTGTCTGCCAGTACAGGAAGGCATAGCAAAGAACTACAATACTTGTCTGCCAGTACAGGAAGGCATAGCAAAGAATTACAATACTTGTCAGCCAGTACAGGAAGGCATAGCAAAGAACTACAATACTTGTCTGCCAGTACAGGAAGGCATAGTAAATAATTACAATACTTGTCTGCCAGTACAGGAAGGCATAGCAAAGAACTACAATACTTGCCTGCCAGTACAGGAAGGCATAGTAAAGAATTACAATACTTGTCTGCCAGTACTGGAAGGCATAGCAAATAATTACAATACTTGTCTGCCAGTACAGGAAGGCATAGCAAAGAATTACAATACTTGTCTGCCAGTACAGGAAGGCATAGCAAAGAACTACACTACTTGCCTGCCAGTACAGGAAGGCATAGTAAAGAATTACAATACTTGTCTGCCAGTACAGGAAGGCATAGTAAATAACTACAATACTTGTCTGCCAGTACAGGAAGGCATAGCAAAGAATTACAATACTTGTCTGCCAGTACAGGAAGGCATAGAAAAAACTACAGTACTTGTCTACCAGTAGAGGAAGGCACAGTAAAGAACTACAATACTTGTCTGCCAGTACAGGAAGGCATAGCAAATAAATACAGTACTTGTCTGCCAGTACAGGAAGGCATAGTAAATAACTACAGTACTTGTCTGCCAGTACAGGAAGGCATAGTAACGAACTACAGTACTTGTCTGTCAGTACAGGAAGGCACAGCAAAGAACTACAGTACTTGTCTGCCAGTACAGGAAGGCATTGCATAGAACTACAATACTTGCCTGCCAGTACAGGAAGGCATAGTAAAGAACTACAATATTTGTCTGCCAGTACAGGAAGGCATAGTAAAGAACTACAATACTTGTCTGCAAGTACAGGAAGGCATAGTAAAGAACTACAATACTTGCCTGCCAGTACAGGAAGGCATAGTAAAGAACTACAATACATGCCTGCCAGTACAGGAAGGAATAGTAAAGAACTACAATACTTGTCTGCCAGTAAAGGAAGGCATAGCAAAGAACTACTGTACTTGTCTGCCAGTACAGGTAGGCATAGTAAAGAACTACAATACTTGTCTGCCAGTACAGGAAGGCATAGTAAAGAACTACAATACTTGCCTACCAGTACAGGAAGGCATAGTAAAGAACTACAATATTTGTCTGCCAGTACAGGAAGGCATAGTAAAGAACTACAATACTTGTCTGCAAGTACAGGAAGGCATCGTAAATAACTACAGTACTTGTCTGCCAGTACAGGTAGGCATAGCAAAGAACTACAATACTTGTCTGCCAGTACAGGAAGGCATAGTAAAGAACTACAATACTTGCCTACCAGTACAGGAAGGCATAGTAAAGAACTACAATACTCATGTTTAACTGTGTATCTTTGATGGGCATAGTAAATAACTACAATACTTGCCTGCCAGTACAGGAAGGCATAGCAAAGAACTACAATACTTGTCTGCCAGTTCAGGAAGGCATAGTAAAGAACTACAATACTTGCCTGCCAGTACAGTAAGGCATAGTAAAGAACTACAATACTCATCGTTTAACTGTGTATCTTTGATGGGCATAGTAAATAACTACAATACTTGCCTGGCAGTACAGGAAGGCATAGCAAAGAACTACAATACTTGTCTGCCAGTACAGGAAGGCATAGCAAAGAACTACAATACTTGTCTGTCAGTACAGGAAGGCATAGCAACGAACTACAGTACTTGTCTGCCAGTACAGGAAGGCATAGTAAAGAACTACAATACTTGTCTGCCAGTACAGGAAGGCATAGTAAAGAACTACAATACTTGTCTGCCACTACAGGAAGGCATAGCAAAGAACTACAGTACTTTTCTGCCAGTACAGGAAGGCATAGCAAAGAACTACAGTACTTGCCTGCCAGTAAAGGAAGGCATAGTAAATAACTACAGTACTTGTCTGCCAGTACAGGAAGGCATAGTAACGAACTACAGTACTTGTCTGTCAGTACAGGAAGGCACAGCAAAGAACTACAATACTTGTCTGCCAGTACAGGAAGGCATATAAAAGAACTACAATACTTGTCTGCCAGTACAGGAAGGCAGAGCATAGAACTACAGTACTTGTCTGCCAGTACAGGAAGGCATAGCAAAGAACTACAATACTTGTCTGCCAGTACAGGAAGGCATAGCATAGAACTACAATACTTGCCTGCCAGTACAGGAAGGCATAGCAAAGAACTACAATACTTGTCTACCAGTACAGGAAGGCATAGCAAAGAACTACAATACTTGTCTGCCAGTACAGGAAGGCGTAGCAACGAACTACAGTACTTGTCTGTCAGTACAGGAAGGCACAGCAAAGAACTACAATACTTGCCTGCCAGTACAGGAAGGCATAGCAAAGAACTACAATACTTGTCTGCCAGTACAGGAAGGCATAGCAAAGAACTACAATACTTGTCTGCCAGTACAGGAAGGCATAGTAAAGAACTACAATACTTGTCTGCCAGTTCAGGAAGGCATAGTAAAGAACGACAATACTTGTCTGCCAGTACAGGAAGGCATAGCAAAGAACTACAATACTTGTCTGCCAGTACAAGAAGGCATAATAAAGAACTACGATACTTGTCTGCCAGTACAGGAAGGCATAGTAAAGAACTACGATACTTGTCTGCCAGTACAGGAAGGCATAGTAAAGAACTACGATACTTGTCTGCCAGTACAGGAAGGCATAGTAAAGAACTACGATACTTGTCTGCCAGTACAGGAAGGCATAGTAAAGAACTACAATACTTGTCTGCCAGTACAGGAAGGCATAGTAAAGAACTACAATACTTGTCTGCCAGTAAAGGAAGGCATAGCAAATAACTACTGTACTTGTCTGCCAGTACAGGTAGGCATAGTAAAGAACTACAATACTTGTCTGCCAGTACAGGAAGGCATAGTAAAGAACTACAATACTTGCCTACCAGTACAGGAAGGCATAGTAAAGAACTACAATATTTGTCTGCCAGTACAGGAAGGCATAGTAAAGAACTACAATACTTGTCTGCAAGAACAGGAAGGCATAGTAAAGAACTACAATACTTGTCTGCAAGAACAGGAAGGCATAGTAAAGAACTACAATACTTGCCTGCCAGTACAGGAAGGCATAGTAAAGAACTACAATACTTGTTTAACTGCCAGTATCTTTGATGGGCATAGTAAATAACTACAATACTTGTCTGCCAGTACAGGAAGGCATAGAAAAGAACTACAATACTTGTCTGCCAGTACAGGAAGGCATAGTAAAGAACTACAATACTTGCCTGCCAGTACAGGAAGGCATAGTAAAGAACTACAATACTTGTCTGCCAGTTCAGGAAGGCATAGTAAAGAACTACAATACTTGCCTGCCAGTACAGGAAGGCATAGTAAATAACTACAATACTTGCCTGCCAGTACAGGAAGGCATAGTAAATAACTACAATACTTGCCTGCCAGTACAGGAAGGCATAGCAAAGAACTACAATACTTGTCTGCCAGTACAGGAAGGCATAGCAAAGAACTACAATACTTGTCTGCCAGTACAGGAAGGCATAGCAAAGAACTACAGTACTTGTCTGCCAGTACAGGAAGGCATAGCAAATAACTACAATACTTGTCTGCCACTACAGGAAGGCATAGCAAAGAACTACAGTACTTTTCTGCCAGTACAGGAAGGCATAGCAAAGAACTACAGTACTTGCCTGCCAGTACAGGAAGGCATAGTAAAGAACTACAGTACTTGTCTGCCAGTACAGGAAGGCATAGTAACGAACTACAGTACTTGTCTGTCAGTACAGGAAGGCATAGCAAAGAACTACAATACTTGTCTGCCAGTACAGGAAGGCATAGCATAGAACTACAGTACTTGTCTGCCAGTACAGGAAGGCATAGCAAAGAACTACAATACTTGTCTGCCAGTACAGGAAGGCATAGCAAAGAACTACACTACTTGCCTGCCAGTACAGGAAGGCATAGTAAAGAACTACAATACTTGTCTGCCAGTACAGGAAGGCATAGTAAAGAACTACAATACTTGTCTGCCAGTACAGGAAGGCATAGCAAAGAATTACAATACTTGTCTGCCAGTACAGGAAGGCATAGAAAAGAACTACAGTACTTGTCTACCAGTAGAGGAAGGCACAGTAAAGAACTACAATACTTGTCTGCCAGTACAGGAAGGCATAGCAAATAACTACAGTACTTGTCTGCCAGTACAGGTAGGCATAGTAAAGAACTACAATACTTGTCTGCCAGTACAGGAAGGCATAGTAAAGAACTACAATACTTGCCTACCAGTACAGGAAGGCATAGTAAAGAACTACAATATTTGTCTGCCAGTACAGGAAGGCATAGTAAAGAACTACAATACTTGTCTGCAAGTACAGGAAGGCATAGTAAAGAACTACAATACTTGTCTGCCAGTACAGGAAGGCATAGTAAAGAACTACAATACTTGTCTGCAAGTACAGGAAGGCATAGTAAAGAACTACAATACTTGCCTGCCAGTACAGGAAGGCATAGTAAAGAACTACAATACATGCCTGCCAGTACAGGAAGGAATAGTAAAGAACTACAATACTTGTCTGCCAGTAAAGGAAGGCATAGCAAATAACTACTGTACTTGTCTGCCAGTACAGGTAGGCATAGTAAAGAACTACAATACTTGTCTGCCAGTACAGGAAGGCATAGTAAAGAACTACAATACTTGCCTACCAGTACAGGAAGGCATAGTAAAGAACTACAATATTTGTCTGCCAGTACAGGAAGGCATAGTAAAGAACTACAATACTTGTCTGCAAGTACAGGAAGGCATAGTAAAGAACTACAATACTTGCCTGCCAGTACAGGAAGGCATAGTAAAGAACTACAATACTTGCCTGCCAGTACAGGAAGGCATAGTAAAGAACTACAATACTTGTCTGCCAGTACAGGAAGGCATAGTAAAGAACTACAATACTTGTCTGCCAGTACAGGAAGGCATAGTAAATAACTACAATACTTGCCTGCCAGTACAGGAAGGCATAGCAAAGAACTACAATACTTGTCTGCCAGTTCAGGAAGGCATAGTAAAACTTGAACTACAATACTTGCCTGCCAGTACAGGAAGGCATAGTAAAGAACTACAATACTCATCGTTTAACTGTGTATCTTTGATGGGCATAGTAAATAACTACAATACTTGCCTGGCAGTACAGGAAGGCATAGCAAAGAACTACAATACTTGTCTGCCAGTACAGGAAGGCATAGCAAAGAACTACAATACTTGTCTGTCAGTACAGGAAGGCATAGCAACGAACTACAGTACTTGTCTGTCAGTACAGGAATGCATAGCAAAGAACTACAATACTTGTCTGCCAATAGAGGAAGGCATAGCAAAGAACTACAATACTTGTCTGCCAGTACAGGAAGGCATAGCAAAGAACTACAGTACTTGTCTGCCAGTACAGGAAGGCATAGCAAAGAACTACAGTACTTGCCTGCCAGTACAGGAAGGCATAGAAAATAACTACAGTACTTGTCTGCCAGTACAGGAAGGCATAGTAACGAACTACAGTACTTGTCTGTCAGTACAGGAAGGCACAGCAAAGAACTACAATACTTGTCTGCCAGTACAGGAAGGCATAGCATAGAACTACAATACTTGTCTGCCAGTACAGGAAGGCATAGCAAAGAACTACAATACTTGTCTACCAGTACAGGAAGGCATAGCAAAGAACTACAATACTTGTCTGCCAGTACAGGAAGGCATAGCAACGAACTACAGTACTTGTCTGTCAGTACAGGAAGGCACAGCAAAGAACTACAATACTTGCCTGCCAGTACAGGAAGGCATAGCAAAGAACTACAATACTTGTCTGTCAGTACAGGAAGGCATAGCAACGAACTACAGTACTTGCCTGCCAGTACAGGAAGGCATAGCAAAGAACTACGATACATGCCTGCCAGTACAGGAAGGCATAGTAAAGAACTACGATACTTGCCTGCCAGTACAGGAAGGCATAGCAAAGAACTACAATACTTGTCTGCCAGTACAAGAAGGCATAATAAAGAACTACGATACTTGTCTGCCAGTACAGGAAGGCATAGTAAAGAACTACGATACTTGTCTGCCAGTACAGGAAGGCATAGTAAAGAACTACGATACTTGTCTGCCAGTACAGGAAGGCATAGTAAAGAACTACGATACTTGTCTGCCAGTACAGGAAGGCATAGTAAAGAACTACAATACTTGCCTGCCAGTACAGGAAGGCATAGTAAAGAACTACAATACTTGTCTGCCAGTAAAGGAAGGCATAGCAAATAACTACTGTACTTGTCTGCCAGTACAGGTAGGCATAGTAAAGAACTACAATACTTGTCTGCCAGTACAGGAAGGCATAGTAAAGAACTACAATACTTGCCTACCAGTACAGGAAGGCATAGTAAAGAACTACAATATTTGTCTGCCAGTACAGGAAGGCATAGTAAAGAACTACAATACTTGTCTGCAAGTACAGGAAGGCATAGTAAAGAACTACAATACTTGCCTGCCAGTACAGGAAGGCATAGTAAAGAACTACAATACTTGCCTGCCAGTACAGGAAGGCATAGTAAAGAACTACAATACTCATCGTTTAACTGTGTATCTTTGATGGGCATAGTAAATAACTACAATACTTGCCTGCCAGTACAGGAAGGCATAGCAAAGAACTACAATACTTGTCTGCCAGTTCAGGAAGGCATAGTAAAGAACTACAATACTTGCCTGCCAGTACAGTAAGGCATAGTAAAGAACTACAATACTCATCGTTTAACTATGTATCTTTGATGGGCATAGTAAATAACTACAATACTTGCCTGCCAGTACAGTAATGCATAGTAAAGAACTACAATACTCATCGTTTAACTATGTATCTTTGATGGGCATAGTAAATAACTACAATACTTGCCTGCCAGTACAGGAAGGCATAGCAAAGAACTACAATACTTGTCTGCCAGTACAGGAAGGCATAGCAAAGAACTACAATATTGTCTGTCAGTACAGGAAGGCATAGCAACGAACTACAGTACTTGCCTGCCAACACAGGAAGTCATAGCAAATAACTACAATACTTGTCTGCCACTACAGGAAGGCATAGCAAAGAACTACAGTACTTTCTGCCAGTACAGGAAGGCATAGCAAAGAACTACACTACTTGTCTGCCAGTACAGGAAGGCATAGCAAAGAATTACAATACTTGTCTGCCAGTACAGGAAGGCATAGCAAATAATTACAATACTTGTCTGCCAGTACAGGAAGGCATAGTAAAGAATTACAATACTTGTCTGCCAGTACAGGAAGGCATAGCAAATAACTACAATACTTGTCTGCCAGTACAGGAAGGCATAGCAAAGAACTACAATACTTGTCTGCCAGTACAGGAAGGCATAGCAAAGAACTACACTACTTGCCTGCCAGTACAGGAAGGCATAGTAAAGAATTACAATACTTGTCTGCCAGTACAGGAAGGCATAGTAAATAACTACAATACTTGTCTGCCAGTACAGGAAGGCATAGCAAAGAATTACAATACTTGTCTGCCAGTACAGGAAGGCATAGAAAAGAACTACAGTACTTGTCTACCAGTAGAGGAAGGCACAGTAAAGAACTACAATACTTGTCTGCCAGTACAGGAAGGCATAGCAAATAAATACAGTACTTGTCTGCCAGTACAGGAAGGCATAGTAAAGAACTACAATACTTGTCTGCCAGTACAGGAAGGCATAGTAAAGAACTACAATACTTGCCTGCCAGTACAGGAAGGCATAGTAAAGAACTACAATACTTGTCTGCCAGTACAGGAAGGCATAGTAAAGAACTACAATACTTGTCTGCCAGTACAGGAAGGCATAGTAAAGAACTACAATACTTGTCTGCCAGTACAGGAAGGCATAGTAAAGAACTACAATACTTGTCTGCCAGTACAGGAAGGCATAGTAAAGAACTACAATACTTGCCTGCCAGTACAGGAAGGCATAGTAAAGAACTACAATACTTGTCTGCCAGTACAGGAAGGCATAGTAAAGAACTACAATACTTGTCTGCAAGTACAGGAAGGCATAGTAAAGAACTACAATACTTGCCTGCCAGTACAGGAAGGCATAGTAAAGAACTACAATACTTGCCTGCCAGTACAGGAAGGCATAGTAAAGAACTACAATACTCATCGTTTAACTGTGTATCTTTGATGGGCATAGTAAATAACTACAATACTTGCCTGCCAGTACAGGAAGGCATAGCAAAGAACTACAATACTTGTCTGCCAGTACAGGAAGGCATAGTAAAGAACTACAATACTTGCCTGCCAGTACAGGAAGGCATAGTAAAGAACTACAATACTCATCGTTTAACTGTGTATCTTTGATGGGCATAGTAAATAACTACAATACTTGCCTGGCAGTACAGGAAGGCATAGCAAAGAACTACAATACTTGTCTGCCAGTACAGGAAGGCATAGCAAAGAACTACAATACTTGTCTGTCAGTACAGGAAGGCATAGCAAAGAACTACAATACTTGTCTGCCAGTACAGGAAGGCATAGCAAAGAACTACAGTACTTGTCTGCCAGTACAGGAAGGCATAGCAAAGAACTACAATACTTGTCTGCCAGTACAGGAAGGCATAGCAAAGAACTACAGTACTTTTCTGCCAGTACAGGAAGGCATAGCAAAGAACTACAGTACTTGCCTGCCAGTAGAGGAAGGCATAGTAAATAACTACAGTACTTGTCTGCCAGTACAGGAAGGCATAGTAACGAACTACAGTACTTGTCTGTCAGTACAGGAAGGCATAGCAAAGAACTACAATACTTGTCTGCCAGTACAGGAAGGCATAGCAAAGAACTACAGTACTTGTCTGCCAGTACAGGAAGGCATAGCAAAGAACTACAATACTTGTCTGCCAGTACAGGAAGGCATAGAAAAGAACTACAGTACTTGTCTACCAGTAGAGGAAGGCACAGTAAAGAACTACAATACTTGTCTGCCAGTACAGGAAGGCATAGCAAATAAATACAGTACTTGTCTGCCAGTACAGGAAGGCATAGTAAAGAACTACAATACTTGTCTGCCAGTACAGGAAGGCATAGCAACTAACTACAGTACTTGTCTGCCAGTACAGGTAGGCATAGCAAAGAACTACAATACTTGTCTGCCAGTACAGGAAGGCATAGTAAAGAACTACAATACTTGCCTACCAGTACAGGAAGGCATAGTAAAGAACTACAATATTTGTCTGCCAGTACAGGAAGGCATAGTAAAGAACTACAATACTTGTCTGCAAGTACAGGAAGGCATAGTAAAGAACTACAATTCTTGCCTGCCAGTACAGGAAGGCATAGTAAAGAACTACAATACATGCCTGCCAGTACAGGAAGGAATAGTAAAGAACTACAATACTTGTCTGCCAGTAAAAGAAGGCATAGCAAATAACTACTGTACTTGTCTGCCAGTACAGGTAGGCATAGTAAAGAACTACAATACTTGTCTGCCAGTACAGGAAGGCATAGTAAAGAACTACAATACTTGCCTACCAGTACAGGAAGGCATAGTAAAGAACTACAATATTTGTCTGCCAGTACAGGAAGGCATAGTAAAGAACTACAATACTTGTCTGCAAGTACAGGAAGGCATCGTAAAGAACTACAATACTTGCCTGCCAGTACAGGAAGGCATAGTAAAGAACTACAATACTTGCCTGCCAGTACAGGAAGGCATAGTAAAGAACTATGATACTTGCCTGCCAGTACAGTAAGGCATAGTAAAGAACTACAATACTCATCGTTTAACTGTGTATCTTTGATGGGCATAGTAAATAACTACAATACTTGCCTGCCAGTACAGGAAGGCATAGCAAAGAACTACAATACTTGTCTGCCAGTACAGGAAGGCATAGCAAAGAACTACAATACTTGTCTGCCAGTACAGGAAGGCATAGCAAAGAACTACAATACTTGTCTGCCAGTACAGGAAGGCATAGCAAATAACTACAATACTTGACTGCCAGTACAGGAAGGCATAGCAAAGAACTACAATACTTGTCTGCCAGTACAGGAAGGCATAGCAAAGAACTACAATACTTGTCTGCCAGTACAGGAAGGCATAGCAAAGAACTACAATACTTGTCTGCCAGTACAGGAAGGCATAGCAAAGAACTACAATACTTGTCTGCCAGTACAGGAAGGCATAGCAAATAACTACAATACTTGTCTGCCAGTACAGGAAGGCATAGCAAAGAACTACAATACTTGTCTGCCAGTACAGGAAGGCATAGCAAAGAACTACAATACTTGACTGCCAGTACAGGAAGGCATAGTAAAGAACTACAGTACTTGTCTGCCAGTACAGGAAGGCATAGTAACGAACTACAGTACTTGTCTGTCAGTACAGGAAGGCACAGCAAAGAACTACAATACTTGTCTGCCAGTACAGGAAGGCATATAAAAGAACTACAATACTTGTCTGCCAGTACAGGAAGGCAGAGCATAGAACTACAGTACTTGTCTGCCAGTACAGGAAGGCATAGCAAAGAACTACAATACTTGTCTGCCAGTACAGGAAGGCATAGCAAAGAACTACAATACTTGTCTGCCAGTACAGGAAGGCATAGCAAAGAACTACAATACTTGTCTGCCAGTACAGGAAGGCATAGCATAGAACTACAATACTTGCCTGCCAGTACAGGAAGGCATAGCAAAGAACTACAATACTTGTCTACCAGTACAGGAAGGCATAGCAAAGAACTACAATACTTGTCTGCCAGTACAGGAAGGCGTAGCAAAGAACTACAGTACTTGTCTGTCAGTACAGGAAGGCACAGCAAAGAACTACAATACTTGCCTGCCAGTACAGGAAGGCATAGCAAAGAACTACAATACTTGTCTGCCAGTACAGGAAGGCATAGCAAAGAACTACAATACTTGTCTGCCAGTACAGGAAGGCATAGCAAAGAACTACAATACTTGTCTGCCAGTACAGGAAGGCATAGCAAAGAACTACAATACTTGCCTGCCAGTACAGGAAGGCATAGTAAAGAACTACAATACTTGTCTGCCAGTACAGGAAGGCATAGTAAAGAACTACAATACTTGTCTGCCAGTACAGGAAGGCATAGTAAAGAACTACAATACTTGTCTGCCAGTACAGGAAGGCATAGTAAAGAACTACAATACTTGTCTGCCAGTACAGGAAGGCATAGTAAAGAACTACAATACTTGCCTCCCAGTACAGGAAGGCATAGTAAAGAACTACAATATTTGTCTGCCAGTACAGGAAGGCATAGTAAAGAACTACAATACTTGTCTGCAAGTACAGGAAGGCATAGTAAAGAACTACAATACTTGCCTGCCAGTACAGGAAGGCATAGTAAAGAACTACAATACTTGCCTGCCAGTACAGGAAGGCATAGTAAAGAACTACAATACTTGTCTGCCAGTTCAGGAAGGCATAGTAAAGAACTACAATACTTGTCTGCCAGTACAGGAAGGCATAGCAAAGAACTACAATACTTGTCTGCCAGTACAGGAAGGCATAGTAAAGAACTACAATACTTGCCTGCCAGTACAGGAAGGCATAGCAAAAAACTACAATACTTGCCTGCAAGTACAGGAAGGCATAGCAAATAACTACAATACTTGCCTGCAAGTACAGGAAGGCATAGAAAGAACTACAATACTTGTCTGTCAGTACAGGAAGGCACAGCAAAGAACTACAATACTTGCCTGCCAGTACAGGAAGGCATAGCAAAGAACTACAATACTTGTCTGTCAGTACAGGAAGGCATAGCAACGAACTACAGTACTTGCCTGCCAGTACAGGAAGGCATAGCAAAGAACTACGATACATGCCTGCCAGTACAGGAAGGCATAGAAAAGAACTACGATACTTGCCTGCCAGTACAGGAAGGCATAGAAAAGAACTACAATACTTGTCTGCCAGTACACGAAGGCATAGTAAAGAACTACAATACTTGTCTGCCAGTTCAGGAAGGCATAGTAAAGAACGACAATACTTGCCTGCCAGTAGAGGAAGGCATAGTAAAGAACTACAATACTTGTCTGCCAGTTCAGGAAGGCATAGTAAAGAACGACAATACTTGCCTGCCAGTAGAGGAAGGCATAGTAAATAGCTACAATACTTGCCTGCCAGTTCAGGAAGGCATAGTAAATAACTACAATACTTGCCTGCCAGTACAGGAAGGCATAGTAAAGAACTACAATACTTGTCTGCCAGTACAGGAAGGCATAGCAAAGAACTACAATACTAAATAATAATAATAATAATAGTAAAGAACAGTCACGAAAAAAACGAGGCATGTGGTAATTTTATTCAAATCCACCGAAACGAGGCATGTGGTAATTTTATTCAAATCCACCGAAACGAGGCATGTGGTAATTTTATTCAAATCCATAACTTTCTGTGACACAGCATTCAAGACAACACATTCAAATATGAGTAGAACCATAAGAGTTCACATGGTTCATCAAATCATACTTATGTAGAGTAGTTATTTTATAATACAGATGCAGCACGTGCCATGTATGCATGCCAATGTCTAAATATGCTATTAAAATAACATAACTGCATCAGTGATTGATTCTCGAAACATGTTAAAACATTATCTTATTGCCACTTATTGCCATTTATTGCCACTTATTGCCTCAGTGAATTGATTCAGTTAAATATAATTCAGCGATAATATTAAAAAGGCTGAAGGCAGTGAATGGATTCAGTAGGTGTGTATAGCCAGTCGTGTTTGGATGCAAAATGCAAACACCAGCAGGGATTGAACCTGCCACACAACACTGAAACACCATTACCACCAACACCACAACTTGGTAGAGTGGTTACACAACACTGAAACACCATTACCACCAACACCACAACTTGGCAGAGTGGTCACACAACACTGAAACACCATTACCACCAACACCACAACTTGGCAGAGTGGTTACACAACACTGAAACACCATTACCACCAACACCACAACTTGGCAGAGTGGTTACACAACACTGAAACACCATTACCACCAACACCACAACTTGGCAGAGTGGTTACACAACACTGAAACACCAATACCACCAACACCACAACTTGGTGGTTACACAACACTGAAACACCATTACCACCAACACCACAACTTGGTGGTTACACAACACTGAAACACCATTACCACCAACACCACAACTTGGTGGTTACACAACACTGAAACACCATTACCACCAACACCATAACTTGGCAGAGTGGTTACACAAACAACTGACCACGGCTGGGGTGAATAAAAAAATTATTTGGAATTATTCAATTCAATTCTTGAATTAGAATTGAAAGAATTTGAGTAAGTTGAATTTGGAATTGGAATTGAAAAGAAAATGAATTGAAGTTCATTTTCTTGTGCTAATGCAATCTGGTTTATTTCCAATCCAATCCAACCCTAGAACTGCGTATGAACTAAAAGTTTTTGTAGCAGCTAAACATACATTTGTACACCATTTGAAGATCTGAGGTGAGAACATTTGTCCAAATTTGAACAAAGGGTCTGCGTGGCAATGTTACCATGTGGCAATTTGAAAAAAGAACCCAGAATTTCTGCTCAAATCAAACTAAGGTGGGGTGTGATGAGCTTACTTTGAATTCAACACAGGTTGCAGCTCCTGCTCTAAGATAACATTTGTTGTCTGCCTGCACATATCTCAAACCATGCCCTTTGTGTGTGTTAGGAATGTGTGAAGTCATAGCCACCCAATTAGTAATTGGCTTGTTAATCCAGCATTGTTTCATTGAGCAGGTATTTCTGAAACTAAAGAATAATCAGCCTACTGGTCTTTTCATATTGTTTGAATAACGACTCAGCCATTGTCTGTACATTGTTTACAATTACTAGCAGTTGGAATAACATGCAAACAAACCTGATATTTTGTAAGTTTGCAGCAATAGATGCAACAGAAAAGTAATAGATTATTATTTATTACTTTATTTACTATTACTTTTTAAAAAAGTTCCTCTATTACTATTGCAGAAAAAAACATCTATTTACCTATTACAATTACATATTATTATTATCACATGCATTTGCGTTGAAAAAACTCCCATAGAATTAATTTGGAATTGGAATATTTGAGATGGAATTGGAATTTTAATAAAAATTTAACTGAAAAAAGAAAGAAATGAATTGGAATTGATTAAATGGAACTGACACCAGCCCTGCAACTGACTGTTTGCATTGCAACAAATAAAATGAAACGACCTGAACAACAATATACCCCAACTGTTTGTGAACACTTCAACCGTCAAACCGTCCATGTCTGTTGGCAACACGCCTGCCCAGCACCCTCCTTATGCCTGTTTCTTGCCTTTCTGTTGGCAACACGCCTGCCCAGCACCCTCCTTATGCCTGTTTCTTGCCTTTCTGTTGGCAACACGCCTGCCCACCACCCTCCTTATGCCTGTTTCTTGCCTTTACAAATTGTGTAGACCTGTTTTCTAGTAACACCACCTTTTATTGAGTAAGTTTTGTTGGCAACGACTGAACCCACCATTTATGCAAGCGGCGTCCCCTCACTACTGTACAATGTACATACACACGTATATTTTATTCGCTATTTTGATAATTTGGATGACTTTCAACTTGCATTTTATTAATAAAATGCATGTTTTATTAATATGATGAATATCTCTCTAAGGCGACAGTTATTATTTTTTTCGGTTTACGGATCCGCCAATCATATTTTAGGAATTTAAAAAAAAAAAAAAGCAGTTAATTTTTGTTATATCCTGCCAACATTCTCACGCGACAATTTTTTTTTTACAAATAATCTATTTAAAAAGTCTAATGTCGGAAAAACGAAATGTTCACAAAAATCGAATGGCAGAGCCAGAGAAGCATTGCAACACCGAAAATATATTCACAACGCTGGGGAAAGCCTTTCACGGTAGTGTTGAACCGCATTACTACGCAGACGACTCATTATTCCTGACTGTTTATACAAATGATCAGTCTCATGCAAAATTTATGTGAATAATGTTCTGTAAGAGAAGTTATTTTCATAGTCATGACACTTTCAAAACAAAATATAGACGGACTATTTCCAGGCGTAGCCGTAAGCCCCGGGCTGTGGTCAAGCTGTGAAGTGGTGCCAACATGTTGCTATGATGTTCGAACCAGCTATATTCATTCGCCGTTAAAGTGGAACATAAATTATCGTCTGGTTACTGTGATTCCAGTACACATCAATATGATATCTACCTAACTAAATCATGTCCAGCAAATATCAGCGCTAACTTAGTTTATTGTGCCTTTGATGCTAATGGGAATGGCAATGTATATACATGGACAATTCCGTATTGGAGAGCCCAGACTGCTAAAAATTAAATATTGTTGGACAGTGCCCAAGTTTCACTACTTATGTCAAAAATGTGTACAATTTGAACCAAAGTAAAATTGTTAGTGCAACCGTTTCCTTTTCTTAAAAAATAGCATTTGTAATGAGGTGCATTTTTAGCATTACAGCCAATGAAAAAGCAACTAATTTACGTTTATTTTGCTGATTATTTAGGTTAATATACTCTAAATTAAAAATGCAGAAAGAAATATGTACTGCACATCTCATACTTTGAACAGGACGGTGACACATTTTCATACATTTTGTCTGTAATTCCGTTACCAAAAAAGTCATAACAGTTTTCCTGAGAACTAACTATTGATTGAAATTAAAAGTTACTTGAAATTCTCTTATTAGATACACACAGTAACAGGTTAAATCACTCACTTTTAATGTATCTTCTCTGATTGTTTGTAAAACCTGGTAACAGAATTACATTTTGATAACAGAATTACGGTAATGGAATTATATGGCATTTTCTCGTGTTTAGTTGTAGTGAATAGAATGGAAACCATGTCCTATTTTTGCAATATAGGTCAGCACTGACACTAAGACAATGTCTTGGTTAATTTTTAACTACGATGTAAAAGAGGGTAGCTTCAGTCTTCCTGTTTCCAAAAGGGTCCATGTAAAACTGAGTCCCTGAGATGACAACCTTAATTTATATCTCACAAAATCCAGCAAAAATGTGAGTAGACATACCAGCACTTACAGTAATTGTGTAACATAACTATTATATAATTGTTTGATTACTAGATAGCTAATTTACCTTGTATTTGTATGTGACCTGGTGACCCCGCCAGACAATTGGCCAATCAAAATGACGGTAAACACGCCCTGCCACGCGTTTGTCAGTTGGCTGGCATAACTTGATACCATAGACAACACCACTTTACAAATACAAATTCAAGGTTCATTGTGGCGGCAAATTAAGGGGACGTGTCAATATTACAAATTGTCATTATGTTTTGTCTACAATATGTAAAACGCCAGTAAAAAAACCGTAAATTTTGACACAAAACAAGCATTTGTTGAGATTGTGTTTTCATTAATAACCAGGAAATTATGCTTAATTTCTTATTTAAAAATAACAACAACACTTACGACGTTGTAATTTGGCATATGAACGCGTCTTACATGTAGGCAACATAATACGATATAGAATTACAATTGGTGAAGGGTTTGTGTGAAAAATACACTGCTATTTTATGCTGTCATTAAACCTTTACTTAATTCATTCAGGGTGTGGTAACAGATGTAATTCGCTTATGGTAACCAAAATCTATCTTAAAGTTATCAGTGACACTGTCATACAAAAATAAAACAAAATCTTGTAGCATAACCAAATAAATGCCAGTTTTAAATGCCTCTTCTGTTCAGTAATTATTTTATTAATGCATCAATAGCGGCTACTTTATTTTCCTTACAAACTGATATTTTAATTTGATATTCTATTTGTATTATACAGTGTACTATGTAGTCACTTAGGTATATTGATTTACATATATAACTCTGACCTATATGTAAGCATCACTAGTGTTGGGAATCGAATTGATCTTCATAACTGACCGTTGGCTTGGCCAGGCCGACGATGATATAATTGGTTTGTGTACGGCCAATGTCCGAATAAAAAACAAATTTAAACATTCCATCAGATAATTACTTACTAGTTGCGTCTTCCCAATTCCAATCAGAACTAATATAATAACCTGGTTCAGTAATATTGGCAGGCAGTTTGCCAAAATATTGACGCAGAAACTTTGAACTAATACAAACAGACTATAATATAAGTAAAACATCACCGATCAAAATAGCGACCGGACCAAGCGTCCAAGTTAACGATTAGGCTGTACTCAGTGTAGTAAATTCATAGTATTTTGTCTAATACTGGCAATAGCCAGGCAATACTGAATCTGGATTGTTGCTGTTTTATCAAAGAAGTAATATTTCAATGTATTACTTTCAAAACCAATTATGTTACTGAGTGCTATATCTTACACTTATACATAATGAGCATAACTTTTTTTAGGCTAGATATAAGCTTTTTATAGTTTACCCATATCTTAACCCAGTTTTTATCTATTCTATTTTTATGTGTTGTCTTGTTTTACATTTAGTGTCAAGCAGTTGATTTTGAGTATGATTGTAATCATATTTGTTTATATGATACATATTGGAATGCATGTACTTAAAGTCTTAAGATGCTTCAAACATTACTTCCATGTTTATAAATGTTCAAGTTATTTTTTTCATGAACCTTCATGTGTTGGCTCTTCTTCTATTCAGTAATACTGTGCAGGTGATAACACCAACCTCGCTGCACAGCTAGTAAGACTCGATTGGGCCAGTAATGGTTAAACTGGACTTGGCCTGCCATTGAAAAAAAACTAATTCAGCCAATAATGGCTGTCATTTAAAGTTTTTTTATAATGTTCAAGACTGGCAAAATTTAATTTCTGACAAAGGGCCTGCTAAACCACAACCATTTGTAACTACAAATAAGAATATTACGTCAGCGGTTTACTAGAAAAACCTTGTTGAACACACATCTTAATTTCATAGGCCGCACCATACTGTTACATAATACTAAAACATGAGTGCAGCATTCTGGCAATACTCGCTTGCCAAATGAAAATATATTTGCATACACTTATTCCTATTCTTGCCAACAGGATATGGCCGTGCTGTGTGTCCAAACTCAACTTATGTAACATATCTTGACCTTTGTTTTCTAAACTAGTCTTCTTTCTGGCAAAAGAACACGTTTGAGAATTTGCATTGGTTCTTTTAAATAAAAAAAATCGGATTTTTTTATTTAAATCGGATTTTTTATTTTTTTTTATTTTATTTAAAAAAAATCTGGTATACACAATGTCATAAAATATTTTACTATCAGGCTATCTGGTGTCAATACAGCTACACAAGTGTGCGCATGTTGTGCTTTTGTATTAAGACACACAAAACTTTGTTGACCTCGATGCTTGTAAACAATTATTTGTGTTAAATTCACATAAATCAGCGATTAAAAAAACCGGAAGTTAAAAAAAATATAAATCAATGATTTAAAAAAAAAATTTTGGAGCGATTTAAATCAAACAACCCTGGTTCTGTGTATGCCGGCCTCCCTTAATACGTCACTTTAGTCGTGGTTACCCCAATTTCATAGAACTGCACATACGCTTATCGTTCGCGCTGGTTAACATATCAGCCTTCAGCCATTTGGAGAAATTACCAAAATCGTCCACCTTCATAACACATTCTGAGTATACCACTGGCGTGAACATTTGTATTGTAGTTGGAAATGGTTAGTTTTGATTAACTCTTTTAGGTGCATAGTCCCCAAAATATGCCTTTTGTTTCCCTTTAATATAACTAGGTATGCACCGAGAATCTGGGTGCACATACAATTTGTCACAATGAAAGTAAGGCATAGATCCAGGCGAAGATGTGTGCAACAATACAGTGGCGCCACAGAGTGGAGCCAGGATAATCGAGACTACCAACATCATGACATCAATATTTCTATGTCACCTACTTATATAATCATGACATCAATATGTCTATGTCACCTACTTATATAATCATGACACCAATATTCATACTAGGAATCGTTACAGTATAATAAGCCAGTTTGGAGTTTCGACTACGCATGCGCCAACTCCCTTGTTACAATTCCAGGTCAGAGGGCAATCGACATAAACTGCTGTGGACAACTGTATCGCCTTTCGTGCTGTCTGCTACATAAACACACACAGTATTGTCAAGTAAGTACCTACACCCTCGGTATGGCCATAGGTAGTAGGTTAGGGCTACAGTGTAAATGGCAGCCATTTTTTATCCGTCTTGCTTTCTTTTGCATATTTAAGTTTGACACCTGAATGAATATATATGGGATAGTACGGGTGTGTAGTTATGTGCCTATATGTTGTTAAGTTTTAAGAGATTCTCCCAAGTGGGTGTTTTGGTAGCAACCCTTGGACTGAGGCAGTGCCTTAATTACTATACACAACAGCACAAACTGCTTAGAGCACTGCTGGAGTTGTTATTAAGTACCCAGTCCAAATATACCCTCCCAATTACAAACCCTAATCACTGGTATCTTGTGACAGGTGTAACTGTGTTTCTTGTGAAATCAATGTTTAGCAATTCTTCTTAATTCAGTTGCATGACAAATGTGTGTCAGCTTTGTACAGGCAATATATCTGCTAATATTTTATAAATGGCAAGAATTTACTACAAGTAATCTAACATGTTGAAAGTATTCAGATATATTGTATAATATTTTTTTGTCTTTTTATATATGGTATGTTGTAAAAATAAAGTTACTTACTTACATTTACAAATTAACACTTTTTTATTATTTAATTTATGTTGTTTCAGACATGCCAGTTTGTGCTGTGTTGAATTGTGGGAATGGAGAGTACAGGCTGGACCGGTGGAAGTCGGAGAATTGTACAATCCACCCATGATTTAAGAAAGGTGTAGGGCAGTGCATTTGTCCTCCCCTTTTGTTCTGTACCCGTTTCCCACAGAACGAAAAGATCACGAAGGCCGCCAGACAAGGAGGAAAACGCTTTTCCTTCTTCAGGTCTCTCTCTGGTGTCAACCAGGTACTCAGGTCTCTCCCTGGTGTCAACCAGGTACTCAGGTTTCTCCCTGGTGTCAACCAGGTACTAGGGTCTCTCACTGGTGTCAACCAGGTAATCAGGTCTCTCACTGGTGTCAACCAGGTACTCAGGTCTCTCCCTGGTGTCAACCAGGTACTCAGGTCTCTCACTGGTGTCAACCAGGTACTCAGTTCTCTCCCTGGTGTCAACCAGGTACTCAGGTCTCTCCCTGGTGTCAACCAGGTACTCAGGTCTCTCACTGGTGTCAACCAGGTACTCAGGTCTCTCACTGGTGTCAACCAGGAACTCAGGTCTCTCCCTGGTGTCAACCAGGCACTCAGGTATCTCACTGGTGTCAACCAGGCACTCAGGTCTCTCACTGGTGTCAACCAGGTACTCAGGTATCTCACTGGTGTCAACCAGGTACTCAGGTCTCTCACTGGTGTCAACCAGGTACTCAGGTCTCTCCCTGGTGTCAACCAGGTACTCAGGTCTCTCCCTGGTGTCAACCAGGTACTCATGTCTCTCAATGGTGTGAACCAGGTAATCAGGTCTCTCATTGGTGTCAACCAGGTACTCAGGTATCTCACTGGTGTCAACCAGGTACTCAGGTATCTCCCTGGTGTCAACCAGGTACTCAGATCTCTCACTGGTGTCAACCAGGTACTCAGGTCTCTCACTGGTGTCAACCAGGTACTCAGCTAGATCACAGTACATACATGGAGGCCACATTGACACACTCTTCCCTTCCCCCACCCAGTCACTGTTTAGTCCAGACAACGGATCTGGTAAAACGTCACCTTGCACAATCAGAAGCTTTCGGTATTGTTCTGTTTTCTGTCTGGTTTCCTCTTTTACACTAGCTTTCTGTGGAATGCTGAATCTTTATAAAAGATTGCTCCTACAAAGATATGAACTGTTGGATTAATATCAATCATCAATTTAGTATTTTTTATATGTATGTGTTTCTATGCACATTGTACTATATATTGGTTGATGTATGCCTATGTATACTCTAATATTCAGTACATTTAGCAACTTGTAAATAAATGTTACTAAACTGTAAACTAGTCAATTGTGATTATTTAATTTAAGAAATAAGATTGTAAATTATGAATATGGAATGCAAAATATGTTTTTATAACTTTATGCATTTCCTTCCAACACATGTAAAATGATTGTTCAAATTTTATATATTCACAGCATCCTGATTGATGTGTTTTGGTTCAATAGAGATATCTTATGCATTGATGTACCTTGTACATATGTTTATGTTGATTTAATAAAAAAAGTAAGATTTAATTTAAAAAAATAAGAGGCACTGACTGCATGTCAGCTATTCCTTGTTGCCAGTTGTTGGCAGCCCTCTGTCGCGTAAATATTCTTGTATTTTATTTGTTTCCATCAACGGAACTCATTAAAGTTGGCCATATCGGCGACCAATCGACGTACACAACAAACACGAAGAGCACAAAACAACACGAGAAGTTCTAACGTCAACAACAATAATGTGACAGGCGTAGCGTGGACAGCGAGGAATGTGTTTATGTCGATTGACCTATGACATTACCCACGATGCTTTGCGTAGTCGAAATTCCGAACTGGCTTATTAACGACGTTGTTTCTTGAAGAGCAGCTAACACTAGCCTAGGCCGCTGGGGGCAGCCTAGGCATACATATCTACGTTCTCTTGAGACCGGGCGTTATAACGACATTATAGATACACGAGGTGGCAGCCACGTACCTAGTAGAACGATTTCACTAACTCTACAACTTCGCCATTTAGCTTTGTAAGTCCCTTGCCGAAAGTTTGCGCGCAAACGCAGTGGAGAACATGCAGACCGCGTAAGCAACGTGACCTCAGGTAACCCGATCAACTTTGACCCCGTGCCAGAAGTATGCAGACTCCGCTGACCCACATGACCCCACGATGTTGACCTTATTTTGTCAGCGAACTCGTAACGCGAGGCTTTTTTAAGAAAGTTGTAAGTAATTTGATTAGAAAGTGGAAAATGATGGAGCATCAGAAGAAATGTAGGCGAGACGAAAAGTACAAAAGTATATGGAATAAACCACACAAAGTTGATAACTGACTAGTTGTGTGGATAAAGCTGCCAGGCTTTGTGACGTTCTGGCTTCTGCTATTGACTGCTACGTGGCAAGTATGAGCAACGTTTTCACGCCAGCGACACGACATCCCCCTATAAATACCTCCCACCCTGTGATATTGTCGTGCTCACTGGCGTCACGATACGCCGCCTGAACACAATGCTCGCTCAACGTCTCCTGCGATATTATCTTGCAGAGCCGAGCTGCCTGTGGGAACGACTGCCATAGCACGCAGACGCTGATCAAAATATAGCGCGTTGTTATCATCATAAACTAACCCGCTGATGTGTTGATAAACTAGTTACGGCCAGATATGATGTAGAGTTGGCAACATGACATGTTAAACATACACACTAGTATGCTACTCGTTTGGTTTACCTCTCGGCCTTTATGATTCCTCCTCTTTTCTCTTCTGTCTACTGAGCACACTGATAACTCGACTGTCGGCAACCGACCATAATCCTAGTGGCGAGACCGCGAACTACATAGGTCTACATTAATTAAATCATTAAATTCCGCACAAAAAAGGAAATAGTGTTGAATTGCGACCAGCTATATAAATATAGAAAATTTATTAATCTTTTGTCTTTGTTTTAATCATTCCTCATCACGCAAAATCCAATCTTGTCGAGATTTCCAAAAAGACACAAACTAGCTACAGATTGTCGCCATACACGTCACGCCTCACGGAGAGAGTTCATCCAGGTCAGAACTTCTAACAACATGATGCCATTTTCGAATTAATATTAATTATCGTTAACATAATAATAATAATTAACATTTGCGCTTTCCGCGCACATTGACGACTTGACAGTCTGCAACAGGATTGTAAATGGCTCTTTTCTTTCTGACAACGAATAAATAGCAGACTAACCTGACTAACACTGAACTAATTGCATAGCTACACTGAACAACGAATAAATAGCAGACTAACCTGACTAACACTGAACTAATTGCATAGCTACACTGAACAACGAATAAATAGCAGACTAACCTGACTAACACTGAACTAATGCATGGCTACACTGAACAACGAATAAATAGCAGACTAACCTGACTAACATTGAACTAATGCATAGCTACACTGAACAACGAATAAATAGCAGACTAACCTGACTAACATTGAACTAATGCATAGCTACACTGAACAATGAATAAATAGCAGACTAACCTGACTAACACTGAACTAATGCATGGCTACACTGAACAACGAATAAATAGCAGACTAACCTGACTAACATTGAACTAATGCATAGCTACACTGAACAACAAAACAAACGCAAACATTTTAACATTTTACTAAGGGGTGTTCTATTTATGTTTGTGGTTGTAACTTTATTATGTATGTATGTCTCTCTTCATGTCTGCTTGTTTATTTACCTGTCAGCACATGTATGTCTGTATATGATCTCTCCCTCCCTCTCTCACCCTCACTCACTCCTTCCCTCTCTGTCTTCCTCTCTCACTCCATCCCCCTCTCATGCCCTATCTCAATCCCTACTGCTCTCTCACCTTCTCTCTACCCTGCCTCTATTTCCTCCCTCCCTCCTTCTTCCTCCCTCTCTGCCCCCTCTCTCCCTGCAAGTCTGTCAGTATGTCAGCACATATATTTGTTTGTCTCTCAGACTGACATATAAGATCTACTTGTGGCTACCCGCCTGGCTGTGTGTCTTCTACATCACTACACTTTCCTCTGTTATATACATTCATGCATTTCCCTCCGAATATTTCAATTACAATCCTGTCTAAGTCAGTCCCACACCCTCCCTCGGAGCCTACCACCCAGCTCATGTACATGTCTGTCTCTCTGTTTGTCAATCTGTTGGCACATATCTTTATTACGTATGTCTCTCTCTCTCTCTCTCTCTCTCTCTCTCTCTCTCTCTCTCTCTCTCTCTCTCTCTCTCTAACTCACACTCTCTCTCTAACTCACACTCCCTCCCTCCCTCCCAAGTGACTCAAGTAGACACTTGCGAGAGATACATAATCACTCTGAAACTAACTCAAGTGACTCAAGCAGACACTTGTGAGACACATTCACTCTGACACTAACCCAAGTGACTCAAGTAGAGATTTGCGAGAGATATATAATCACTATGAAACTAACTCAAGTGACTCAAGCAGACACTTGTGAGACACAGTCACTCTGACACAGACACAAGTGACTCAAGCAGACACTTGTGAGACACAGTCACTCTGACACAGACACAAGTGACTCAACCAGACACTTGTGAGAAACAGTCACTCTGACACAGATGCAAGTGACTCAAGCAGACACTTGTGAAACACAATCACTTTGACACAGACACCAGTGAATGAAGCATATTAACTCTTTCACTGTAACAGTTATTTTGGATGTTGTCACCTCCCTGTGTAGTATTTTTGTCCAACTACTACTATTTGTCTATTTGAATTGGCAGTGTACACTAACACAAGTGATATTACAGTGTACACTAACACAAGTGATATCACAGTGTATACTAACACAAGTGGTATCACAGTGTACACACAAGTGATGTCACCACTTGTCACCACAAGTCATCACTTTTTAAATCACCATTGCTTTCCGTCCTTCGATACTTGTGTTTTCCACAAGACACAGTCACTCTGACACAGACACAAGTGACTCAACCAGACACTTGTGAGAAACAGTCACTCTGACACTGACGCAAGTGACTCAAGCAGACACTTGTGAGACACAGTCACTTTGACACAGACACAAGTGAATGAAGCATATTAACTCTTTCACTGTAACAGTTAAGTTGGATGTTGTCACCTCACTGTGTAGTCTTTTTGTCCAACTACTACTATGTGTCTATTTGAATTGGCAGTGTACACTAACAGAAGTGATATCACAGTGTACACTAACACAAGTGATATCACAGTGTACACTAACACAAGTGTTGTCACCACAAGTCATCAATTTTTAAATCACCAGTGCTTTCCATCCTTCGATACTTGTGTTTTCCACAAGTGACCAGTTACGTTCACTCATTCACTGTAATCAGTGAAGTTGCAAGTTGTCACCTCCCTGTGTAGTCTCTGTGTACAACCACTATTACTTGTTTAGTAGAATAATAAATAGCAACAACGCAATTATGCAGATGTCATCCACAACTGGCAATGTAAAAGCAATGTAAGAGCAATGAAAAGAGGCAGAAACTAACTAAAGCCATTGAATGTCATGAATAAATAAATCTTGAAATACATTGTTAACATTTTACTCACCAGATGTCGGCACTATCATGTATATGTCTACAAAACTATCTACCCCTCTACATATGATTGTAGTTTGATATTATGCACTGTTTTTATTGACGTGTACTGTACATTTATCACATAACCCTGTGCGTGTGAGCTTCACTTGTGTGTTTGAATGTATTCATGTGTGTTAAAGATAAACATTTAACATAAATGAGCTCATAGGCCTGTCTCTCTGTTGATCAGTCTCCTGGCACATACCGTTATATGTATGTCTGTCTCTCTCCATATTTGCCTGTTCATCTGATTGTCAGCACATATCTGTCTGCCGGTCTGTCTGTCAGTCTGTCTGTCTATATCCCTCCCTCCCTCCTTCCCTCTCTCTCCCTCCCTCCCCTCCCTCTTGGCCCCCTCTTTCCCTGCATGTCTGTCAGTATGTCAGCACATATCTTTGTCTGTCTGTCTCTCTGTATGCCAGACTGACTGACAGGTAAGATCTGCCTGTGGCTACCCGCCTGGCTGTGTGTCTACTACATCACTACCCTTTCCCCTATTATATCCATTCCTGTATTTCCCCTCCAAATATTCCACTTACAATCCTTCCCAAGCCAGTCCCAAATTCACCCTGGGAGTCTACCACCCAGCTCATGTACATGTCTGTCTCTCTGTTTATCAATATGTTGGCACATTATTATGTGTGTGTATATATATATATATATATATATATATATATATTCATGTCTGCCTGTTTATCTGCCTGCCAGTACATATATGTCTGTCTGCCTGTCTATAATAATATAATAATGTTTTATTTCAGGCAAGAACCCATAATATTATAAATACATACAGGTTAAAAAAAAACACATATACACACATGATGAACAATAAAGGTACATGTAGTGAGAAAAATATATATATAAATATACATACATGACGTGTATTAAAAATATATATAATATATATAAGATAAGTCAAGATAGAAAAATATATTTGTATAAAAGTACAAACATCATGAATTAAAAGCATACAATTGATCAATCCAATGTTTAATCAATGGACTTCGATAATAAATAAAAGTGTGAAGATAATTCACAGAAAGTATATTGTCGGATTTTTCCAACCGGCATAAAAGGCTAAAAATTGATGAGCGAATATGTTCATTAAAGGATTTAACATAATTAGTAGCGAACATATGGCTTGCACTACAGTGGGGTGACAGGTTGTGTATAATTCTAAAACTGTTGTTATAAGCGACAGTAATACTTTTCAGACTCTGTTTTTTAAAATGACACCAAAGACTTGAGGCGTACATTGAACCACAGTATGAATTAAATAAAGTTGTTTTAATGGAATTGTTGCATAAGTAAAATTTTCTGGCTAAAGCATTTGCCTGAGCATAGATACATCTTTTCTGCCTGGCAATATCGTCATCATCCGTAAGATTATTGTTTATAATATGGCCAAGGTATTTACATTTCTCAGTGTAAGGTAGTGTATGGTTATTGATAACAACAGGATGAATATTTTTCTTGTCCCTAGGTTTGTTATCAATAACCATACAACTATGTTGTCCCCCCTCTCTCTCTTGCACTCTCGATATCTCACTCCCTCGTTTCTCAGTCGTTTCCTTGTCCATTTGTATTTGTATTCTCGGCAAGCCAGTCGTTTCCTTGTCCATTTGTATTTGTATTATCGGCGAGCCAGTCGTTTCCTTGTCCATTTGTATTTGTATTATCGGCGAGCCAGTCGTTTCCTTTTCCATTTGTATTTGTATTATCGGCGAGCCAGTCGTTTCCTTGTCCATTTGTATTTGTATTCTCGGCGAGCCAGTCGTTTCCTTGTCCATTTGTATTTGTATTCTCGCCGAGCCAGTCGTTTAATTGTCCATTTGTAATCCGGGTGTTTTGCCTCGGGTGACAATATTGGGTGACAATATTGGGTGACAATATTGTTCAATTTTGTTTATTTTTTATGACACAGCTCTGTTTGAGCAATTAATAAATTTTGCACGATTCATTGAAATGGGAGCATGCTTGTGTGCATGAGTGCGTACGTGTGTGCACGAGTGCGTACGTGTGTGCACGAGTGCGTACATGTATGCATGAGTGCGTGCCTGTGTGCATGAGTGCATACGTGTGTGTATCATTCAATGAAGTGGCAGTCGCATCACATATATTTATATATATATATATATATATATATATATATATATATATATATATATATATATATATATATATATATATATATATATATATGCCATTTCTCTATTTCATATTCCATTCAATAATTTATATTCCATTCACAATTGTTTGTTATGTAAGAATCCGGGAAATGAGTCCATTTGGTCACTAAAAATTAAAAGCTTGATACACAAAGCTGTGGACACCGACATTGTTATGTACGCTGTGTATAAAATGTATAAGTGTGTATAAATCAATTAATGTAATAACAGTAACATGTATGAGTGACACATGCTTTGCGATCCACGCGTTCTTTGCTGTAACAACGTGCCACGTATCATGTAACAACTTGCCCCGCATATGGGGCTAGTTGTTACAGTCGAACGTGCCTGGGAAACTTCACATATCTACCTAACTACAATATAGAATATCAATGGTATGGTACATTTTATTAAAACGAATCAGACATTTAATGTATACATTGACAGAAATAATGCATCTAACATACTTTTCACAAGAAGTGACTGAACATTGCAACAACTAGACCCGGTCTCCCCTACAACTAATCCCAGTCTCCCCTACAACTAGCCCCAGTCTCCCGAACAACTAGTCCCGGTCTCCCCTACAACTAGCCCCGGTCTCCCCTACAACTAACCCCGGTCTCACCAACAACTAACCCCAGTCTCCCCTACAACTAACCCCGGTCTCCCCTACAATTAGCCCCGGTCTCCCCTACAACTAACCCCAGTCTCCCCTACAACTAACCCCGGTCTCCCCTACAACTAACCCCAGTCTCCCCTACAACTAACCCCGGTCTCCCCTACAACTAGCCCCGGTCTCTCCTACAACTAGCCCCGGTCTCCCCTACAACTAGTCCCGGTCTCCCCTACAACTAGCCCCAGACTCCCCTATAACTAGTCCCGGTCTCCCCTACAACTACTCCCGGTCTCCCCTACAACTAGCCCCGGTCTCCCCTACAACTAGCCCCGGTCTCCCCTACAACTAGTCCCGGTCTCCCCTACAGCTATTCCCGGTCTTCCCTACAACTAGTCCCGGTCTCCCCTACAACTAGTCCCGGTCTCCGCTACAATTAGTCCCGGTCTCCCCTACAATTAGCCCGGTCTCCCCTACAACTAGCCCCAGTCTCCCCTACAACTAGCGCTGCTCTCCCCTACAATATTCCCGGTCTTCCCTACAACTAGTCCCGGTCTCACCTATAACTAACCCCGGTCTCCCTATAAATAGTCCCGGTCTCCCTACAACTAACCCGGTCTCCCCTACAACTAGTCCCGGTCTCCCCTACAACTAGACCCGGTCTCCCCTACAACTAACAACCCCGGTCTCCCCTACAACTAGCCCCGGTCTCCCCTACAACTAACCCGGTCTCCCTACAACTAGTCCCGGTCTCCCCTACAACTAGACCCGGTCTCCCCTACAACTAATCCCGGTCTCCCCTACAAATAGCCCAGGTCTCCCCTACAACTAACCCTGGCCTCCCCTACAACTAGCTGCCTGGTCTCCCCTACAACTAACCGCGGTCTCCCTACAACTAGCCCCGGCCTCCCCTACATCTAGCCCCGGTCTCCCCTACAACTAGCCCCGGTCTCCCCACAACTAACCCCGGTCTCCCCTACAACTAGCACCGGCATCCACTACAACTAGCCCGGTCTCCCCTACAACTAGTCCCGGTCTCCCTACAACTAGCCCCGGTCTCCCCTACAACTAGTCCCGGTCTCCCCTACAACTAGCCCCGGTCTCCCCTACAACTAGCCCCAGTCTCCCTACAACTAGTCCCGGTCTCCCTACAACTAACCCCGGTCTCCCTATAAATAGTCCCGGTCTCCCCTACAACTAGTCCCGGTCTCCGCTACAATTAGTCCCGGTCTCCCCTACAATTAGCCCGGTCTCCCTACAACTAGCCCCAGTCTCCCCTACAACTAACGCTGCTCTCCCCTACAATATTCCCGGTCTTCCCTACAACTAGTACCGGTCTCCCCTACAACTAGACCCGGTCTCCCCTACAATAACCCGGTCTCCCCTACAAATAGCCCTGGTCTCCCCTACAACTAGCCCGGTCTCCCCTACAACTAACCCGGTCTCCCTACAACTAGTCCGGTCTCCCCTACAACTAGACCCGGTCTCCCTACAACTACCCGGTCTCCCCTACAAATAGCCCTGGTCTCCCTACAACTAACCCTGGCCTCCCTACAACTAGCCCTGGTCTCCCCTACAACTATTCGCGGTCTCCCCTACAACTAGCCCCGGCCTCCCCTACATCTAGCCCCGGTCTCCCCTACAACTAGCCCGGTCTCCCTACAACTAACCCGGTCTCCACTACAACTAGCCCCGGTCTCCCCTACAACTAGTCCCGGTCTCCACTACAACTAGTCCCGGTCTCCCCTACAACTAGTCCCGGTCTCCCCTACAGCTATTCCCGGTCTCCCCTACAACTAGTCCCGGTCTCCCTACAACTAGTCCCAGTCTCCCCTACAACTAGCCCCGGTCTCCCCTACAACTAGCCCCGGTCTCCCCTATAAATAGTCCCGGTCTCCCCTACAACTAGTCCCGGTCTCCGCTACAATTAGTCCCGGTCTCCCCTACAATTAGCCCCGGTCTCCCCTACAACTAGCCCCAGTCTCCCCTACAACTAGCGCTGCTCTCCCTACAATATTCCCGGTCTTCCCTACAACTAGTCCGGTCTCACCTATAACTAACCCCGGTCTCCCCTATAAATAGTCCCGGTCTCCCCTACAACTAACCCGGTCTCCCCTACAACTAGTCCCGGTCTCCCCTACAACTAGACCCGGTCTCCCCTACAACTAACCCGGTCTCCCCTACAAATAGCCCTGGTCTCCCCTACAACTAGCCCGGTCTCCCCTACAACTAACCCGGTCTCCCTACAACTAGTCCCGGTCTCCCCTACAACTAGACCCGGTCTCCCCTACAACTAATCCCGGTCTCCCTACAAATAGCCCAGGTCTCCCCTACAACTAACCCTGGCCTCCCCTACAACTAGCCCTGGTCTCCCCCTACAACTAACCGCGGTCTCCCCTACAACTAGCCCCGGCCTCCCCTACATCTAGCCCGGTCTCCCCTACAACTAGCCCGGTCTCCCCTACAACTAACCCCGGTCTCCCCTACAACTAGCACCGGCACCGACTACAACTAGCCCCGGTCTCCCCTACAACTAGTCCCGGTCTCCACTACAACTAGCCCGGTCTCCCCTACAACTAGTCCCGGTCTCCCCTACAACTAGCCCCGGTCTCCCTACAACTAGCCCCAGTCTCCCCTACAACTAGTCCCGGTCTCCCTACAACTAACCCCGGTCTCCCCTATAAATAGTCCCGGTCTCCCCTACAACTAGTCCCGGTCTCCGCTACAATTAGTCCCGGTCTCCCCTACAATTAGCCCCGGTCTCCCTACAACTAGCCCCAGTCTCCCCTACAACTAACGCTGCTCTCCCCTACAATATTCCCGGTCTTCCCTACAACTAGTACCGGTCTCCCCTACAACTAGCCCCGGTCTCCCCTACAACTAGCCCCAGTCTCCCCTACAACTAGTCCCGGTCTCCCCTACAACTAACCCCGGTCTCCCCTATAAATAGTCCCGGTCTCCCTACAACTAGTCCCGGTCTCCGCTACAATTAGTCCCGGTCTCCCCTACAATTAGCCCGGGTCTCCCCTACAACTAGCCCCAGTCTCCCCTACAACTAACGCTGCTCTCCCCTACAATATTCCCGGTCTTCCCTACAACTAGTACCGGTCTCCCCTACAACTAGACCCGGTCTCCCCTACAACTAACCCCGGTCTCCCCTACAAATAGCCCTGGTCTCCCCTACAACTAGCCCCGGTCTCCCCTACAACTAACCCGGTCACCCTACAACTAGTCCCGGTCTTCCCTACAACTAGACCCGGTCTCCCCTACAACTAACCCCGGTCTCCCCTACAAATAGCCCTGGTGTCCCCTACAACTAACCCTGGCCTCCCCTACAACTAGCCCTGGTCTCCCCTACAACTATTCGCGGTCTCCCCTACAACTAGCCCCGGCCTCCCTACATCTAGCCCCGGTCTCCCCTACAACTAGCCCCGGTCTCCCTACAACTAACCCCGGTCTCCCCTACAACTAGCACCGGCATCCACTACAACTAGCCCTGGTCTCCCCTACAACTAGTCCCGTTCTCCACTACAACTAGCCCCGGTCTCCCCTACAACTAGTCCGGTCTCCCCTACAGCTATTCCCGGTCTTCCCTACAACTAGTCCCGGTCTCCCCTACAACTAGCCCCAGTCTCCCTACAACTAGTCCCGGTCTCCCCTACAACTAACCCGGTCTCCCCTATATATAGTCCCGGTCTCCCCTACAACTAGTCCCGGTCTCCGCTACAATTAGTCCCGGTCTCCCCTACAATTAGCCCCGGTCTCCCCTACAACTAGCCCCAGTCTCCCCTACAACTAGCGCTGCTCTCCCCTACAATATTCCCGGTCTTCCCTACAACTAGTCCCGGTCTCACCTATAACTAACCCGGTCTCCCCTATAAATAGTCCCGGTCTCCCCTACAACTAACCCGGTCTCCCCTACAACTAGCCCCAGTCTCCCCTACAACTAACCCGGTCTCCCCTACAAATAGCCCTGGTCTCCCCTACAACTAGCCCCGGTCTCCCCTACAACTAACCCGGTCTCCCTACAACTAGTCCCGGTCTCCCCTACAACTAGACCCGGTCTCCCCTACAACTAATCCCGGTCTCCCCTACAAATAGCCCAGGTCTCCCTACAACTAACCCTGGCCTCCCCTACAACTAGCCCTGGTCTCCCCTACAACTAACCGCGTCTCCCCTACAACTAGCCCCGGCCTCCCTACATCTAGCCCCGGTCTCCCTACAACTAGCCCCGGTCTCCCCTACAACTAACCCCGGTCTCCCCTACAACTAGCACCGCACCGACTACAACTAGCCCGGTCTCCCCTACAACTAGTCCCGGTCTCCACTACAACTAGCCCGGTCTCCCCTACAACTATTCCCGGTCTCCCCTACAACTAGCCCCGGTCTCCCCTACAACTAGCCCCAGTCTCCCCTACAACTAGTCCCGGTCTCCCCTACAACTAACCCCGGTCTCCCCTATAAATAGTCCCGGTCTCCCCTACAACTAGTCCCGGTCTCCCCTACAACTAGTCCCGGTCTCCCCTACAATTAGCCCGGTCTCCCCTACAACTAGCCCCAGTCTCCCCTACAACTAACGCTGCTCTCCCCTACAATATTCCCGGTCTTCCCTACAACTAGTACCGGTCTCCCCTACAACTAGCCCCCGGTCTCCCCTACAACTAGCCCCGGTCTCCCCTACAACTACCCCGGTCTCCCCTACAACTAGTCCCGGTCTCCCCTATAACTAGTCCCGGTCTCCCCTACAACTAGTCCCGGTCTCCCCTACAACTAGTCCCGGTCTCCCCTACAACTAGCCCCGGTCTCCCCTACAACTAGCCCCAGTCTCCCCTACAACTAACGCTGCTCTCCTACAATATTCCCGGTCTTCCCTACAACTAGTACCGGTCTCCCCTACAACTAGACCCGGTCTCCCCTACAACTAACCCCGGTCTCCCCTACAAATAGCCCAGGTCTCCCCTACAACTAGCCCCGGTCTCCCCTACAACTAACCCGGTCACCCTACAACTAGTCCCGGTCTCCCCTACAACTAGACCCGGTCTCCCCTACAACTAACCCCGGTCTCCCCTACAAATAGCCCTGGTGTCCCCTACAACTAACCCTGGCCTCCCCTACAACTAGCCCTGGTCTCCCCTACAACTATTCGCGGTCTCCCCTACAACTAGCCCCGGCCTCCCCTACATCTAGCCCCGGTCTCCCCTACAACTAGCCCCGGTCTCCCCTACAACTAACCCCGGTCTCCCCTACAACTAGCACCGGCATCCACTACAACTAGCCCTGGTCTCCCCTAGAACTAGTCCCGTTCTCCACTACAACTAGCCCCGGTCTCCCCTACAACTAGTCCCGGTCTCCCCTACAGCTATTCCCGGTCTTCCCTACAACTAGTCCCGGTCTCCCCTACAACTAGCCCCAGTCTCCCCTACAACTAGTCCCGGTCTCCCCTACAACTAACCCCGGTCTCCCCTATAAATAGTCCCGGTCTCCCCTACAACTAGTCCCGGTCTCCGCTACAATTAGTCCCGGTCTCCCCTACAATTAGCCCCGGTCTCCCCTACAACTAGCCCCAGTCTCCCCTACAACTAGCGCTGCTCTCCCCTACAATATTCCCGGTCTTCCCTACAACTAGTCCCGGTCTCACCTATAACTAACCCCGGTCTCCCCTATAAATAGTCCCGGTCTCCCCTACAACTAACCCGGTCTCCCCTACAACTAGTCCCGGTCTCCCCTACAACTAGACCCGGTCTCCCCTACAACTAACCCCGGTCTCCCCTACAAATAGCCCTGGTCTCCCCTACAACTAGCCCCGGTCTCCCCTACAACTAACCCGGTCTCCCTACAACTAGTCCCGGTCTCCCCTACAACTAGACCCGGTCTCCCCTACAACTAATCCCGGTCTCCCCTACAAATAGCCCAGGTCTCCCCTACAACTAACCCTGGCCTCCCCTACAACTAGCCCTGGTCTCCCCTACAACTAACCGCGGTCTCCCCTACAACTAGCCCCGGCCTCCCCTACATCTAGCCCCGGTCTCCCCTACAACTAGCCCCGGTCTCCCCTACAACTAACCCCGGTCTCCCCTACAACTAGCACCGGCATCCACTACAACTAGCCCCGGTCTCCCCTACAACTAGTCCCGGTCTCCACTACAACTAGCCCCGGTCTCCCCTACAACTAGTCCCGGTCTCCCCTACAACTAGCCCCGGTCTCCCCTACAACTAGCCCCGGTCTCCCCTACAACTAGTCCCGGTCTCCCCTACAACTAGTCCCGGTCTCCGCTACAATTAGTCCCGGTCTCCCCTACAATTAGCCCCGGTCTCCCCTACAACTAGCCCCAGTCTCCCCTACAACTAACGCTGCTCTCCCCTACAATATTCCCGGTCTTCCCTACAACTAGTACCGGTCTCCCCTACAACTAGACCCGGTCTCCCCTACAACTAACCCCGGTCTCCCCTACAAATAGCCCTGGTCTCCCCTACAACTAGCCCCGGTCTCCCCTACAACTAACCCGGTCTCCCTACAACTAGTCCCGGTCTCCCCTACAACTAGACCCGGTCTCCCCTACAACTAACCCCGGTCTCCCCTACAAATAGCCCTGGTCTCCCCTACAACTAACCCTGGCCTCCCCTACAACTAGCCCTGGTCTCCCCTACAACTAACCGCGGTCTCCCCTACAACTAGCCCCGGCCTCCCCTACATCTAGCCCCGGTCTCCCCTACAACTAGCCCCGGTCTCCCCTACAACTAACCCCGGTCTCCCCTAAAACTAGCACCGGCATCCACTACAACTAGCCCCGGTCTCCCCTACAACTAGCCCCGGTCTCCCCTACAACTAGCCCCGGTCTCCCCTACAACTAGTTCCGGTCTCCCCTACAACTAACCCCGGCCTCCCCTACAACTAGTCCCGGTCTCCTCTACAACTAGTCCCGGTCTCCCCTACAACTAACCCCGGTCTCCCCTACAACTAGTTCAGGTCTCCCCTACAACTAGCTCCGGTCTCCCCTACAAGTATCCCCGGCCTCCCCTACAATTAGTCCCGGTCTCCCCTACACCTAGTCCCGGCCTCCCCTACAACTAGTCCCGGTCTCCCCTACACACAAAACTGTCGGCGGTTCATTCTCGAGTCGCATGAACGAAACGCTGGCCTAGACTCATCGTTTAACTGTGTATCTTTGATGGGCATAGTAAATAACTACAATACTTGCCTGCCAGTACAGGAAGGCATAGTAAAGAACTACAATACTTGTCTGCCAGTACAGGAAGGCATAGTAAAGAACTACAATACTTGTCTGTCAGTACAAGAAGGCATAGCAAATAATTACAATACTTGCCTGCCAGTACAGGAAGGCATAGCAAAGAATTACAATACTTGTCTGCCAGTACAGGAAGGCATAGCAAATAACTACTATACTTGCCTGCCAGTACAGGAAGGCATAGCAAAGAATTACAATACTTGTCTGCAAGTACAGGAAGGCATAGCAAAGAACTACAATACTTGCCTGCCAGTACAGGAAGACATATTAAATAATTACAATACTTGTCTGCCAGTACAGGAAGGCATAGCAAAGAACTACAATACTTGCCTGCCAGTACAGGAAGACATAGTAAAGAATTACAATACTTGTCTGCCAGTACAGGAAGGCATAGCAAATAATTACAATACTTGCCTGCCAGTACAGGAAGGCATAGCAAAGAATTACAATACTTGTCTGCCAGTACAGGAAGGCATAGCAAAGAAATACAATACTTGCCTGCCAGTACAGGAAGGCAAAGTAAAGAATTACAATACTTGTCTGCCAGTACAGGAAGGCATAGTAAATAACTACAATACTTGTCTGCCAGTACAGGAAGGCATAGCAAAGAATTACAATACTTGTCTGCCAGTACAGGAAGGCATAGTAAAGAACTACAGTACTTGTCTGCCAGTAGAGGAAGGCACAGTAAAGAACTACAATACTTGTCTGCCAGTACAGGAAGGCATAGCAAATAAATACAGTACTTGTCTGCCAGTACAGGAAGGCATAGTAAAGAACTACAATACTTGTCTGCCAGTACAGGAAGGCATAGCAAATAACTACAGTACTTGTCTGCCAGTACAGGTAGGCATAGTAAAGAACTACAATACTTGTCTGCCAGTACAGGAAGGCATAGTAAAGAACTACAATACTTGCCTACCAGTACAGGAAGGCATAGTAAAGAACTACAATATTTGTCTGCCAGTACAGGAAGGCATAGTAAAGAACTACAATACTTGTCTGCAAGTACAGGAAGGCATAGTAAAGAACTACAATACTTGCCTGCCAGTACAGGAAGGCATAGTAAAGAACTACAATACTTGCCTGCCAGTACAGGAAGGCATAGTAAAGAACTACAATACTTGTCTGCCAGTAAAGGAAGGCATAGCAAATAACTACTGTACTTGTCTGCCAGTACAGGTAGGCATAGTAAAGAACTATGATACTTGCCTGCCAGTACAGTAAGGCATAGTAAATAACTACAATACTCATCGTTTAACTGTGTATCTTTGATGGGCATAGTAAATAACTACAATACTTGCCTGCCAGTACAGGAAGGCATAGCAAAGAACTACAATACTTGTCTGCCAGTTCAGGAAGGCATAGTAAAGAACTACAATACTTGCCTGCCAGTACAGTAAGGCATAGTAAAGAACTACAATACTCATCGTTTAACTGTGTATCTTTGATGGGCATAGTAAATAACTACAATACTTGCCTGCCAGTACAGGAAGGCATAGCAAAGAACTACAATACTTGTCTGCCAGTACAGGAAGGCATAGCAAAGAACTACAATACTTGTCTGTCAGTACAGGAAGGCATAGCAACGAACTACAGTACTTGCCTGCCAATACAGGAAGGCATAGCAAATAACTACAATACTTGTCTGCCACTACAGGAAGGCATAGCAAAGAACTACAGTACTTTTCTGCCAGTACAGGAAGGCATAGCAAAGAACTACAGTACTTGCCTGCCAGTAGAGGAAGGCATAGTAAATAACTACAGTACTTGTCTGCCAGTACAGGAAGGCATAGTAACGAACTACAGTACTTGTCTGTCAGTACAGGAAGGCACAGCAAAGAACTACAATACATGTCTGCCAGTACAGGAAGGCATAGTAAAGAACTACAATACTTGTCTGTCAGTACAAGAAGGCATAGCAAATAATTACAATACTTGCCTGCCAGTACAGGAAGGCATAGCAAAGAATTACAATACTTGTCTGCCAGTACAGGAAGGCATAGCAAATAACTACTATACTTTCCTGCCAGTACAGGAAGGCATAGCAAAGAATTAATATACTTGTCTGCAAGTACAGGAAGGCATAGCAAATAACTACAATACTTGCCTGCCAGTACAGGAAGACATATTAAATAATTACAATACTTGTCTGCCAGTACAGGAAGGCATAGCAAAGAACTACAATACTTGCCTGCTAGTACAGGAAGACATAGTAAAGAATTACAATAATTGTCTGCCAGTACAGGAAGGCATAGCAAATAATTACAATACTTGCCTGCCAGTACAGGAAGGCATAGCAAAGAATTACAATACTTGTCTGCCAGTACAGGAAGGCATAGCAAAGAAATACAATACTTGCCTGCCAGTACAGGAAGGCAAAGTAAAGAATTACAATACTTGTCTGCCAGTACAGGAAGGCATAGTAAATAACTGCAATACTTGTCTGCCAGTACAGGAAGGCATAGCAAAAATTACAATACTTGTCTGCCAGTACAGGAAGGCATAGTAAAGAACTACAGTACTTGTCTGCCAGTAGAGGAAGGCACAGTAAAGAACTACAATACTTGTCTGCCAGTACAGGAAGGCATAGCAAATAAATACAGTACTTGTCTGCCAGTACAGGAAGGCATAGCAAAGAACTACAATACTTGTCTGCCAGTACAGGAAGGCATAGCAAAGAACTACAATACTTGTCTGCCAGTACAGGAAGGCATAGCACAGAACTACAATACTTGCCTGCCAGTATTGGAAGGCATAGAAAGAACTACAATACTTGTCTGCCAGTACAGGAAGGCATAGAAAGAACTACAATACTTGTCTGCCAGTACTGGAAGGCATAGCAACGAACTACAATTCTTGTCTACCAGTACAGGAAGGCATAGCAAAGAACTACAATACTTGCCTGCCAGTACTGGAAGGCATAGAAAGAACTACAATACTTGTCTGCCAGTACAGGAAGGCATAGCAAAGAACTACAATACTTGTCTGCCAGTACAGGAAGGCATAGCAAATAACTACAATACTTGCCTGCCAGTACAGGAATGCATAGCAAAGAACTACAATACTTGTCTGCCAGTACAGGAAGGCATAGCAAAGAACTACAATACTTGCCTGCCAGTACTGGAAGGCATAGAAAGAACTACAATACTTGTCTGCCAGTACAGGAAGGCATAGCAAAGAACTACAATACTTGTCTGCCAGTACAGGAAGGCATAGCAAATAACTACAATACTTGTCTGCCAGTACAGTAAGGCATAGCAAAGAGCTACAATACTTGCCTGCCAGTACAGGAAGGCATAGCAAAGAACTACAATACTTGTCTGCCAGTACAGGAAGACATAGCAAAGAACTACAATACTTATCTGCCAGTACAGGAAGGCATAGTAAAGAACTACAATACTTGTCTGCCAGTTCAGGAAGGCATAGTATAGAACTACAATACTTGTCTGCCAGTACAGGAAGGCATAGCAAAGAACTACAATACTTGTCTGCCAGTACAGGAAGGCATAGTAAAGAACTACAATACTTGCCTGCCAGTACAGGAAGGCATAGCAAAAAACTACAATACTTGCCTGCCAGTACAGGAAGGCATAGCAAATAACTACAATACTTGCCTGCCAGTAGAGGAAGGCATAGCAACGAACTACAGTACTTGTCTGTCAGTACAGGAAGGCACAGCAAAGAACTACAATACTTGCCTGCCAGTACAGGAAGGCATAGCAAAGAACTACAATACTTGTCTGTCAGTACAGGAAGGCATAGCAACGAACTACAGTACTTGTCTGCCAGTACAGGAAGGCATAGCAAAGAACTACAATACTTGTCTGCCAGTACAGGAAGGCATAGCATAGAACTACAATACTTGCCTGCCAGTACTGGAAGGCATAGAAAGAACTACAATACTTGTCTGCCAGTACAGGAAGGCATAGCAAAGAACTACAATACTTGTCTGCCAGTACAGGAAGGCATAGCAAAGAACTACAATACTTGTCTGCCAGTACAGGAAGGCATAGTAAAGAACTACAATACTTGTCTGCCAGTTCAGGAAGGCATAGTAAAGAACGACAATACTTGCCTGCCAGTACAGGAAGACATAGTAAAGAACTACAATACTTGTCTGCCAGTACAGGAAGGCATAGCAAAGAACTACAATACTTGTCTGCCAGTACAGGAAGGCATAGTAAAGAACTACAATACTTGTCTGCCAGTTCAGGAAGGCATAGTAAAGAACGACAATACTTGCCTGCCAGTAGAGGAAGGCATAGTAAAGAACTACAATACTTGCCTGCCAGTTCAGGAAGGCATAGTAAATAACTACAATACTTGCCTGCCAGTACAGGAAGGCATAGTAAAGAACTACAATACTTGCCTGCCAGTTCAGGAAGGCATAGTAAATAACTACAATACTTGCCTGCCAGTACAGGAAGGCATAGTAAAGAACTACAATACTTGTCTGCCAGTACAGGAAGGCATAGCAAAGAACTACAATACTAAATAATAATAATAATAGTAAAGAACAGTCACGAAAAAAACGAGGCATGTGGTAATTTTATTCAAATCCACCGAAACGAGGCATGTGGTAATTTTATTCAAATCCATCGAAACGAATTTTATTCAAATCCATCACTTTCTGTGACACAGCATTCAAGACAACACATTCAAATATGAGTAGGACCATAAGAGTTCACATGGTTCATCAAATCATACTTATGTAGAGTAGTTATTTTATAATACAGATGCAGCACGTGCCATGTATACATGCCAATGTCTAAATATGCTATTAAAATAACATAACTGCATCAGTGATTGATTCTCGAAACATGTTAAAACATTATTTTATTGCCACTTATTGCCACTTATTGCCTCTTATTGCCACTTATTGCCATTCTCAGGGAATTGATTCAGTTAAATATAATTCAGTGATAATATTAAAAAGGCTGAAGGCAGTGAATGGATTCAGTAGGTGTGTACAACCAGTAGTGTTTGGATGCAAAACGCAAACACCAGCAGGGATTGAACCTGCCACACAACACTGAAACACCACTACCACCAACACCATAACTTGGTGGTTACACAACTCTGAAACACCATTACCACCAACACCACAACTTGGCAGATTGGTTACACAACACTGAAACACCATTACCACCAACACAACAACTTGGCAGAGTGGTTACACAACACTGAAACACCATTACCACCAACACAACAACTTGGCAGAGTGGTTACACAACACTGAAACACCATTACCACCAACACCACAACTTGGCATAGTGGTTACACAACACTGAAACACCATTACCACCAACACCACAACTTGGCAGAGTGGTTACACAACACTGAAACACCATTACCAACAACACCACAACTTGGCAGAGTGGTTACACAACACTGAAACACCATTACCACCAACACCACAACTTGGCAGAGTGGTTACACAACACTGAAACACCATTACCACCAACACCACAACTTGGCAGAGTGGTTACACAACACTGAAACACCATTACCACCAACACCACAACTTGGCAGAGTGGTTACACAACACTGAAACACCATTACCACCAACACCACAACTTGGCATAGTGGTTACACAACACTGAAACACCATTACCACCAACACAACAACTTGGCAGAGTGGTTACACAACACTGAAACACCATTACCACCAACACCACAACTTGGCAGAGTGGTTACACAACACTGAAACACCATTACCACCAACACCACAACTTGGCAGAGTGGTTACACAAACAACTGACCACGGCTGGGGTGAATTAAAAAATTATTTGGAATTATTCAATTCAATTCTTGAATTAGAATTGAAAGAATTTGAGTAAGTTGAATTTGGAATTGTAAATGAAAAGAAAATGAATTGAAGTTAATTTTCTTGTGCTAATGCAATCTGGTTTATTTCCAATCCAACCCTAGAACTGCGTATCAACTAAAAGTTTTTGTAGCAGCTAAACATACATTTGTACACCATTTGAAGATATGAGATGAGAACATTATTTTTTTCCAAATTCGAACAAAGGGTCTGCTTGGCAATGTTACCGTGTGGCAATTTGAAAAAAGAACCCAGAATTTCTGCTCAAATCAAACTAAGGTGGGGTGTGATGAGCTTACTTTGAATTCAACACAGGTTGCAGCTCCTGCTCTAAGATAACATTTGTTGTCTGCCTGCACATATCTCAAACCATGCCCTTTGTGTGTGTTAGGAATGTGTGAAGTCATAGCCACCCAATTAGTAATTGGCTTGTTAATCCAGCATTGTTTCATTGAGCAGGTATTTCTGAAACTAAAGAATAATCAGCCTACTGGTCTTTTCATATTGTTTGAATAACGACTCAGCCATTGTCTGTACATTGTTTACAATTACTAGCAGTTGGAATAACATGCAAACAAACCTGATATTTTGTAAGTTGCAAAGCAATAGATGCAATAGAAAAGTAATAGATTATTATCTATTACTTTATTTACTATTACTTTCGAAAAAGTTCCTCTATTACTATTACAGAAAAAAACATCTATTTACCTATTACAATTACATATTATTATTATCACATGCATTTGCGTTGAAAAAACTCCCATGGAATTAATTTGGAATTGGAATTGAAAGATTTGAGATGGAATTGGAATAAAAAAATTAACTGAAAAAAGAAAGAATTGAATTGGAATTGATTAGATGGAATTGACGCCAGCCCTGCAACTGACTATGTTTGCATTGCAACAAATAAAATGAAACGACCTGAACAACAATATACCCCAACTGTTTGTGAACATTTCAACCGTCAAACCGTCCATGTCTGTTGGCAACACGCCTGCCCAGCCCCCTCCTTATGCCTGTTTCTTGCCTTTCTGTTGGCAACACGCCGGCCCAGCCCCCTCCTTATGCCTGTTTCTTGCCTTTCTGTTGGCAACACGCCTGCCCACCACCCTCCTTATGCCTGTTTCTTGCCTTTACAAATTGTGTAGACCTGTTTTCTAGTAACACCACCTTTTATTGAGTAAGTTTTGTTGGCAACGACTGAACCCACCATTTATGCAAGCGGCGTCCCCTCACTACTGTACAATGTACATACACACGTATATTTTATTCGCTATTTTGATAATTTGGATGACTTTCAACTTGCATTTTATTAATAAAATGCATGTTTTATTAATATGATGAATATCTCTCTAAGGCGACAGTTATTATTTTTTTCGGTTTACGGATCCGCCAATCATATTTTAGGAATTTAAAAAAAAAAAAAAGCAGTTAATTTTTGTTATATCCTGCCAACATTCTCACGCGACAATTTTTTTTTTACAAATAATCTATTTAAAAAGTCTAATGTTGGAAAAACGAAATGTTCACAAAAATCGAATGGCAGAGCCAGAGAAGCATTACAACACCGAAAATATATTCACAACGCTGGGGAAAGCCTTTCACGGTAGTGTTGAACCGCATTACTACGCAGACGACTCATTATTCCTGACTGTTTATACAAATGATCAGTCTCATGCAAAATTTATGTGAATAATGTTCTGTAAGAGAAGTTATTTTCATAGTCATGACACTTTCAAAACAAAATATAGACGGACTATTTCCAGGCGTAGCCGTAAGCCCCGGGCTGTGGTCAAGCTGTGAAGTGGTGCCAACATGTTGCTATGATGTTCGAACCAGCTATATTCATTCGCCGTTAAAGTGGAACATAAATTATCGTCTGGTTACTGTGATTCCAGTACACATCAATATGATATCTACCTAACTAAATCATGTCCAGCAAATATCAGCGCTAACTTAATTTATTGTGCCTTTGATGCTAATGGGAATGGCAATGTATATACATGGACAATTCCGTATTGGAGAGCCCAGACTGCTAAAAATTAAATATTGTTGGACAGTGCCCAAGTTTCACTACTTATGTCAAAAATGTGTACAATTTGAACCAAAGTAAAATTGTTAGTGCAATCGTTTCCTTTTCTTAAAAAATAGCATTTGTAATGAGGTGCATTTTTAGCATTACAGCCAATGAAAAAGCAACTAATTTACGTTTATTTTGCTGATTATTTAGGTTAATATACTCTAAATTAAAAATGCAGAAAGAAATATGTACTGCACATCTCATACTTTGAACAGGACGGTGACACATTTTCATACATTTTGTCTGTAATTCCGTTACCAAAAAAGTCATAACAGTTTTCCTGAGAACTAACTATTGATTGAAATTAAAAGTTACTTGAAATTCTCTTATTAGATACACACAGTAACAGGTTAAATCACTCACTTTTAATGTATCTTCTCTGATTGTTTGTAAAACCTGGTAACAGAATTACATTTTGATAACAGAATTACGGTAATGGAATTATATGGCATTTTCTCGTGTTTAGTTGTAGTGAATAGAATGGAAACCATGTCCTATTTTTGCAATATAGGTCAGCACTGACACTAAGACAATGTCTTGGTTAATTTTTAACTACGATGTAAAAGAGGGTAGCTTCAGTCTTCCTGTTTCCAAAAGGGTCCATGTAAAACTGAGTCCCTGAGATGACAACCTTAATTTATATCTCACAAAATCCAGCAAAAATGTGAGTAGACATACCAGCACTTACAGTAATTGTGTAACAGAACTATTATATAATTGTTTGATTACTAGATAGCTAATTTACCTTGTATTTGTATGTGACCTGGTGACCCCGCCAGACAATTGGCCAATCAAAATGACGGTAAACACGCCCTGCCACGCGTTTGTCAGTTGGCTGGCATAACTTGATACCATAGACAACACCACTTTACAAATACAAATTCAAGGGTCATTGTGGCGGCAAATTAAGGGGACGTGTCAATATTACAAATTGTCATTATGTTTTGTCTACAATATGTAAAACGCCAGTAAAAAACCGTAAATTTTGACACAAAACAAGCATTTGTTGAGATTGTGTTTTCAATAATAACCAGGAAATTATGCTTAATTTCTTATTTAAAAATAACAACAACACTTACGACGTTGTAATTTGGCATATGAACGCGTCTTACATGTAGGCAACATAATACGATATAGAATTACAATTGGTGAAGGGTTTGTGTAGAAAAATACACTGCTATTTTATGCTGTCATTAAACCTTTACTTAATTCATTCAGGGTGTGGTAACAGATGTAATTCGCTTATGGTAACCAAAATCTATCTTAAAGTTATCAGTGACACTGTCATACAAAAATAAAACAAAATCTTGTAGCATAACCAAATAAATGCCAGTTTTAAATGCCTCTTCTGTTCAGTAATTATTTTATTAATGCATCAATAGCGGCTACTTTATTTTCCTTACAAACTGATATTTTAATTTGATATTCTATTTGTATTATACAGTGTACTATGTAGTCACTTAGGTATATTGATTTACATATATAACTCTGACCTATATGTAAGCATCACTAGTGTTGGGAATCGAATTGATCTTCATAACTGACCGTTGGCTTGGCCAGGCCGACGATGATATAATTGGTTTGTGTACGGCCAATGTCCGAATAAAAACAAATTTAAACATTCCATCAGATAATTACTTACTAGTTGCGTCTTCCCAATTCCAATCAGAACTAATATAATAACCTGGTTCAGTAATATTGGCAGGCAGTTTGCCAAAATATTGACGCAGAAACTTTGAACTAATACAAACAGACTATAATATAAGTAAAACATCACCGATCAAAATAGCGACCGGACCAAGCGTCCAAGTTAACGATTAGGCTGTACTCAGTGTAGTAAATTCATAGTATTTTGTCCAATACTGGCAATAGCCAGGCAATACTGAATCTGGATTGTTGCTGTTTTATCAAAGAAGTAATATTTCAATGTATTACTTTCAAAACCAATTATGTTACTGAGTGCTATATCTTACACTTATACATAATGAGCATAACTTTTTTTAGGCTAGATATAAGCTTTTTATAGTTTACCCATATCTTAACCCAGTTTTTATCTATTCTATTTTTATGTGTTGTCTTGTTTTACATTTAGTGTCAAGCAGTTGATTTTGAGTATGATTGTAATCATATTTGTTTATATGATACATATTGGAATGCATGTACTTAAAGTCTTAAGATGCTTCAAACATTACTTCCATGTTTATAAATGTTCAAGTTATTTTTTTCATGAACCTTCATGTGTTGGCTCTTCTTCTATTCAATAATACTGTGCAGGTGATAACACCAACCTCGCTGCACAGCTAGTAAGACTCAATTGGGCCAGTAATGGTTAAACTGGACTTGGCCTGCCATTGAAAAAAAACTAATTCAGCCAATAATGGCTGTCATTTAAAGTTTTTTTATAATGTTCAAGACTGGCAAAATTTAATTTCTGACAAAGGGCCTGCTAAACCACAACCATTTGTAACTACAAATAAGAATATTACGTCAGCGGTTTACTAGAAAAACCTTGTTGAACACACATCTTAATTTCATAGGCCGCACCATACTGTTACATAATACTAAAACATGAGTGCAGCATTCTGGCAATACTCGCTTGCCAAATGAAAATATATTTGCATACACTTATTCCTATTCTTGCCAACAGGATATGGCCGTGCTGTGTGTCCAAACTCAACTTATGTAACATATCTTGACCTTTGTTTTCTAAACTAGTCTTCTTTCTGGCAAAAGAACACGTTTGAGAATTTGCATTGGTTCTTTTAAATAAAAAAAATCTGATTTTTTTATTGAAATCGGATTTTTTATTTTTTTTTATTTTATTAAAAAAAAATCTGGTATACACAATGTCATAAAATATTTTACTATCAGGCTATCTGGTGTCAATACAGCTACACAAGTGTGCGCATGTTGTGCTTTTGTATTAAGACACACAAAACTTTGTTGACCTCGATGCTTGTAAACAATTATTTGTGTTAAATTCACATAAATCAGCGATTAAAAAAACCGGAAGTTAAAAAAAATATAAATCAATGATTTAAAAAAAAATTTTTGGAGCGATTTCAATCAAACAACCCTGGTTCTGTGTATGCCGGCCTCCCTTAATACGTCACTTTAGTCGTGGTTACCCCAATTTCATAGAACTGCACATACGCTTATCGTTCGCGCTGGTTAACATATCAGCCTTCAGCCATTTGGAGAAATTACCAAAATCGTCCACCTTCATAACACATTCTGAGTATACCACTGGCGTGAACATTTGTATTGTAGTTGGAAATGGTTAGTTTTGATTAACTCTTTTAGGTGCATAGTCCCCAAAATATGCCTTTTGTTTCCCTTTAATATAACTAGGTATGCACCGAGAATCTGGGTGCACATACAATTTGTCACAATGAAAGTAAGGCATAGATCCAGGCGAAGATGTGTGCAACAATACAGTGGCGCCACAGAGTGGAGCCAGGATAATCGAGACTACCAACATCATGACATCAATATTTCTATGTCACCTACTTATATAATCATGACATCAATATGTCTATGTCACCTACTTATATAATCATGACACCAATAATCATACTAGGAATCGTTACAGTATAATAAGCCAGTTTGGAGTTTCGACTACGCATGCGCCAACTCCCTTGTTACAATTCCAGGTCAGAGGGCAATCGACATAAACTGCTGTTGACAACTGTATCGCCTTTCGTGCTGTCTGCTACATAAACACACACAGTATTGTCAAGTAAGTACCTACACCCTCGGTATGGCCATAGGTAGTAGGTTAGGGCTACAGTGTAAATGGCAGCCATTTTTATCCGTCTTGCTTTCTTTTGCATATTTAAGTTTGACACCTGAATGAATATATATGGGATAGTACGGGTGTGTAGTTATGTGCCTATATGTTGTTAAGTTTTAAGAGATTCTCCCAAGTGGGTGTTTTGGTGGCAACCCTTGGACTGAGGCAGTGCCTTAATTACTATACACAACAGCACAAACTGCTTAGAGCACTGCTGGAGTTGTTATTAAGTACCCAGTCCAAATATACCCTCCCAATTACAAACCCTAGTCACTGGTATCTTGTGACAGGTGTAACTGTGTTTCTTGTGAAATCAATGTTTAGCAATTCTTCTTAATTCAGTTGCATGACAAATGTGTGTCAGCTTTGTACAGGCAATATATCTGCTAATATTTTATAAATGGCAAGAATTTACTACAAGTAATCTAACATGTTGAAAGTATTCAGATATATTGTATAATATTTTTTTGTCTTTTTATATATGGTATGTTGTAAAAATAAAGTTACTTACTTACATTTACAAATTAACACTTTTTATTATTTAATTTATGTTGTTTCAGACATGCCAGTTTGTGCTGTGTTGAATTGTGGGAATGGAGAGTACAGGCTGGACCGGTGGAAGTCGGAGAATTGTACAATCCACCCATGATTTAAGAAAGGTGTAGGGCAGTGCATTTGTCCTCCCCTTTTGTTCTGTACCCGTTTCCCACAGAACGAAAAGATCACGAAGGCCGCCAGACAAGGAGGAAAACGCTTTTCCTTCTTCAGGTCTCTCTCTGGTGTCAACCAGGTACTCAGGTCTCTCCCTGGTGTCAACCAGGTACTCAGGTTTCTCCCTGGTGTCAACCAGGTACTAGGGTCTCTCACTGGTGTCAACCAGGTAATCAGGTCTCTCACTGGTGTCAACCAGGTACTCAGGTCTCTCCTGGTGTCAACCAGGTACTCAGGTCTCTCACTGGTGTCAACCAGGTACTCAGTTCTCTCCCTGGTGTCAACCAGGTACTCAGGTCTCTCCCTGGTGTCAACCAGGTACTCAGGTCTCTCACTGGTGTCAACCAGGTACTCAGGTCTCTCACTGGTGTCAACCAGGAACTCAGGTCTCTCCCTGGTGTCAACCAGGCACTCAGGTATCTCACTGGTGTCAACCAGGCACTCAGGTCTCTCACTGGTGTCAACCAGGTACTCAGGTATCTCACTGGTGTCAACCAGGTACTCAGGTCTCTCACTGGTGTCAACCAGGTACTCAGATCTCTCCCTGGTGTCAACCAGGTACTCAGGTCTCTCCCTGGTGTCAACCAGGTACTCATGTCTCTCAATGGTGTGAACCAGGTAATCAGGTCTCTCATTGGTGTCAACCAGGTACTCAGGTATCTCACTGGTGTCAACCAGGTACTCAGGTATCTCCCTGGTGTCAACCAGGTACTCAGGTCTCTCACTGGTGTCAACCAGGTACTCAGGTCTCTCACTGGTGTCAACCAGGTACTCAGGTCTCTCACTGGTGTCAACCAGGAACTCAGGTCTCTCCCTGGTGTCAACCAGGCACTCAGGTATCTCACTGGTGTCAACCAGGCACTCAGGTCTCTCACTGGTGTCAACCAGGTACTCAGGTATCTCACTGGTGTCAACCAGGTACTCAGGTCTCTCACTGGTGTCAACCAGGTACTCAGGTCTCTCCCTGGTGTCAACCAGGTACTCAGGTCTCTCCCTGGTGTCAACCAGGTACTCATGTCTCTCACTGGTGTGAACCAGGTAATCAGGTCTCTCATTGGTGTCAACCAGGTACTCAGGTATCTCACTGGTGTCAACCAGGTACTCAGGTATCTCCCTGGTGTCAACCAGGTACTCAGGTCTCTCACTGGTGTCAACCAGGTACTCAGGTCTCTCACTGGTGTCAACCAGGTACTCAGCTAGATCACAGTACATACATGGAGGCCACATTGACACACTCTTCCCTTCCCCCACCCAGTCACTGTTTAGTCCAGACAACGGATCTGGTAAAACATCACCTTGCACAATCAGAAGCTTTCGGTATTGTTCTGTTTTCTGTCTGGTTTCCTCTTTTACACTAGCTTTCTGTGGAATGCTGACTCTTTATAACAGATTGCTCCTACAAAGATATGAACTGTTGGATTAATATCAATCATCAATTTAGTATTTTTTATATGTATGTGTTTCTATGCACATTGTACTATATATTGGTTGATGTATGCCTATGTATACTCTAATATTCAGTACATTTAGCAACTTGTAAATAAATGTTACTAAACTGTAAACTAGTCAATTGTGATTATTTAATTTAAGAAATAAGATTGTAAATTATGAATATGGAATGCAAAATATGTTTTTATAACTTTATGCATTTCCTTCCAACACATGTAAAATGATTGTTCAAATTTTATATATTCACAGCATCCTGATTGATGTGTTTTGGTTCAATAGAGATATCTTATGCATTGATGTACCTTGTACATATGTTTATGTTGATTTAATAAAAAAAGTAAGATTTAATTAAAAAAAATAAGAGGCACTGACTGTATGTCAGCTATTCCTTGTTGCCAGTTGTTGGCAGCCCTCTGTCGCGTAAATATTCTTGTATTTTATTTGTTTCCATCAACGGAACTCATTAAAGTTGGCCATATCGGCGACCAATCGACGTACACAACAAACACGAAGAGCACAAAACAACACGAGAAGTTCGAACGTCAACAACAATAATGTGACAGGCGTAGCGTGGACAGCGAGGAATGTGTTTATGTCGATTGACCTATGACATTACCCACGATGCTTTGCGTAGTCGAAATTCCGAACTGGCTTATTAACGACGTTGTTTCTTGAAGAGCAGCTAACACTAGCCTAGGCCGCTGGGGGCAGCCTAGACATACATATCTACGTTCTCATGAGACCGGGCGTTATAACGACATTATAGATACACGAGGTTGCAGCCACGTACCTAGTAGAACGATTTCACTAACAATACAACTTCGCCATTTAGCTTCGATGACATGTGTAAGTCCCTTGCCGAAAGTCTGCGCGCAAACGCAGTGGAGAACATGCAGACCGCGTGAGCAACGTGACCTCAGGTAACCCGATCAACTTTGACCCCGTGCCAGAAGTATGCAGACTCCGCTGACCCACATGACCCCACGATGTTGACTTTATTTTGTCAGCGAACTCGTAACGCGAGGCTTTTTTAAGAAAGTTGTAAGTAATTTGATTAGAAAGTGGAAAATGATGGAGCATCAGAAGAAATGTAGGCGAGACGAAAAGTACAAAAAGTATATGGAATAAACCACACAAAGTTGATAACTGACTAGTTGTGTGGATAAAGCTGCCAGGCTTTGTGACGTTCTGGCTTCTGCTATTGACTGCTACGTGGCAAGTATGAGCAACGTTTTCACGCCAGCGACACGACATCCCCCTATAAATACCTCCCACCCTGTGATATTGTCGTGCTCACTGGCGTCACGATACGCCGCCTGAACACAATGCTCGCTCAACGTCTCCTGCGATATTATCTTGCAGAGCCGAGCTGCCTGTGGGAACGACTGCCATAGCACGCAGACGCTGATCAAAAGATAGCGCGTTGTTATCATCATAAACTAACCCGCTGATGTGTTGATAAACTAGTTACGGCCAGATATGATGTAGAGTTGGCAACATGACATGTTAAACATACACACTAGTATGCTACTCGTTTGGTTTACCTCTCGGCCTTTATGATTCCTCCTCTTTTCTCTTCTGTCTACTGAGCACACTGATAACTCGACTGTCGGCAACCGACCATAATCCTAGTGGCGAGACCGCGAACTACATAGGTCTACATTAATTAAATCATTAAATTCCGCACAAAAAAGGAAATAGTGTTGAATTGCGACCAGCTATATAAACATAGAAAATTTATTAATCTTTTGTCTTTGTTTTAATCATTCCTCATCACGCAAAATCCAATCTTGTCGAGATTTCCAAAAAGACACAAACTAGCTACAGATTGTCGACATACACGTCACGCTTCACGGAGAGAGTTCATCCAGGTCAGAACTTCTAACAACATGATGCCATTTTCGAATTAATATTAATTATCGTTAACATAATAATAATAATTAACATTTGCGCTTTCCGCGCACATTGACGACTTGACAGTCTGCAACAGGATTGTAAATGGCTCTTTTCTTTCTGACAACGAATAAATAGCAGACTAACCTGACTAACACTGAACTAATTGCATAGCTACACTGAACAACGAATAAATAGCAGACTAACCTGAATAACACTGAACTAATTGCTTAGCTACACTGAACAACGAATAAATAGCAGACTAACCTGACTAACACTGAACTAATGCATGGCTACACTGAACAACGAATAAATAGCAGACTAACCTGACTAACACTGAACTAATGCATGTCTACACTGAACAACGAATAAATAGCAGACTAACCTGACTAACATTGAACTAATGCATAGCTACACTGAACAATGAATAAATAGCAGACTAACCTGACTAACATTGAACTAATGCATGGCTACACTGAACAACGAATAAATAGCAGACTAACCTGACTAACATTGAACTAATGCATAGCTACACTGAACAACAAAACAAACGCAAACATTTTAACATTTTACTAAGGGGTGTTCTATTTATGTTTGTGGTTGTAACTTTATTATGTATGTATGTCTCTCTTCATGTCTGCTTGTTTATTTACCTGTCAGCACATGTATGTCTGTATATGATCTCTCCCTCCCTCTCTCACCCTCACTCACTCCTTCCCTCTCTGTCTTCCTCTCTCACTCCATCCCCCTCTCATGCCCTATCTCAATCCCTACTGCTCTCTCCCCTTCTCTCTACCCTGCCTCTATTTCCTCCCTCCCTCCTTCTTCCTCCCTCTCTGCCCCCTCTCTCCCTGCAAGTCTGTCAGTATGTTAGCACATATATTTGTTTGTCTCTCAGACTGACATATAAGATCTACTTGTGGCTACCCGCCTGGCTGTGTGTCTTCTACATCACTACACTTTCCTCTGTTATATACATTCATGCATTTCCCTCCGAATATTTCAATTACAATCCTGTCTAAGTCAGTCCCACACCCTCCCTCGGAGCCTACCACCCAGCTCATGTACATGTCTGTCTCTCTGTTTGTCAATCTGTTGGCACATATCTTTATTACGTATGTCTCTCTCTCTCTCTCTCTCTCTCTCTCTCTCTCTCTCTCTGTCTCTCTCCTCTCTCTCTCTCTAACTCACACTCTCTCTCTAACTCACACTCCCTCCCTCCCTCCCAAGTGACTCAAGTAGACACTTGCGAGAGATACATAATCACTCTGAAACTAACTCAAGTGACTCAAGCAGACACTTGTGAGACACAGTCACTCTGACACTAACCCAAGTGACTCAAGTAGAGATTTGCGAGAGATATATAATCACTATGAAACTAACTCAAGTGACTCAAGCAGACACTTTTGAGACACAGTCACTCTGACACAGACACAAGTGACTCAAGCAGACACTTGTGAGACACAGTCACTCTGACACAGACACAAGTGACTCAACCAGACACTTGTGAGAAACAGTCACTCTGACACAGATGCAAGTGACTCAAGCAGACACTTGTGAAACACAATCACTTTGACACAGACACAAGTGAATGAAGCATATTAACTCTTTCACTGTAACAGTTAAGTTGGATGTTGTCACCTCCCTGTGTAGTATTTTTGTCCAACTACTACTATTTGTCTATTTGAATTGGCAGTGTACACTAACACAAGTGATATTACAGTGTACACTAACACAAGTGATATCACAGTGTACACTAACACAAGTGGTATCACAGTGTACACACAAGTGATGTCACCACTTGTCACCAAAAGTCATCACTTTTTAAATCACCATTGCTTTCCGTCCTTCGATACTTGTGTTTTCCACAAGACACAGTCACTCTGACACAGACACAAGTGACTCAACCAGACACTTGTGAGAAACAGTCACTCTGACACTGACGCAAGTGACTCAAGCAGACACTTGTGAGACACAGTCACTTTGACACAGACACAAGTGAATGAAGCATATTAACTCTTTCACTGTAACAGTTAAGTTGGATGTTGTCACCTCACTGTGTAGTCTTTTTGTCCAACTACTACTATGTGTCTATTTGAATTGGCAGTGTACACTAACAGAAGTGATATCACAGTGTACACTAACACAAGTGATATCACAGTGTACACTAACACAAGTGTTGTCACCACAAGTCATCAATTTTTAAATCACCAGTGCTTTCCATCCTTCGATACTTGTGTTTTCCACAAGTGACCAGTTACGTTAACTCATTCACTGTAATCAGTGAAGTTGCAAGTTGTCACCTCCCTGTGTAGTCTCTGTGTACAACCACTATTACTTGTTTAGTAGAATAACAAATAGCAACAACGCAATTATGCAGATGTCATCCACAACTGGCAAGGTAAAAGCAATGAAAAGAGGCAGAAACTAACTAATGCCATTGAATGTCATGAATAAATAAATCTTGAAATACATTGTTAACATTTTACTCACCAGATGTCGGCACTATCATGTATATGTCTACAAAACTATCTACCCTCTACATATGATTGTAGTTTGATATTATGCACTGTTTTTATTGACGTGTACTGTACATTTATCACATAACCCTGTGCGTGTGAGCTTCACTTGTGTGTTTGAATGTATTCATGTGTGTTAAAGATAAACATTTAACATAAATGAGCTCATAGGCCTGTCTCTCTGTTGATCAGTCTCCTGGCACATACCGTTATATGTATGTCTGTCTCTCTCCATATTTGCCTGTTCATCTGATTGTCAGCACATATCTGTCTGCCGGTCTGTCTGTCAGTCTGTCTGTCTATATCCCTCCCTCCCTCCTTCCCTCTCTCTCCCTCCCTCCCCTCCCTCTTGGCCCCCTCTTTCCCTGCATGTCTGTCAGTATGTCAGCACATATCTTTGTCTGTCTGTCTCTCTGTATGCCAGACTGACTGACAGGTCAGATCTGCCTGTGGCTACCCGCCTGGCTGTGTGTCTACTACATCACTACCCTTTCCCCTATTATATCCATTCCTGTATTTCCCCTCCAAATATTCCACTTACAATCCTTCCCAAGCCAGTCCCAAATTCACCCTGGGAGTCTACCACCCAGCTCATGTACATGTCTGTCTCTCTGTTTATCAATATGTTGGCACATTATTATGTGTGTATATATATATATATATATATATATATATATATATTCATGTCTGCCTGTTTATCTGCCTGCCAGTACATATATGTCTGTCTGCCTGTCTATAATAATATAATAATGTTTTATTTCAGGCAAGAGCCCATAATATTATAAATACATACAGGTTAAAAAAAAACACATATACACACATGATGAACAATAAAGGTACATGTAGTGAGAAAAATATATATATAAATATACATACATGACGTGTATTAAAAATATATATAATATATATAAGATAAGTCAGGATAGAAAAATATATTTGTATAAAAGTACAAACATCATGAATTAAAAGCATACAATTGATCAATCCAATGTTTAATCAATGGACTTCGATAATAAATAAAAGTGTGAAGATAATTCACAGAAAGTATATTGTCGGATTTTTCCAACCGGCATAAAAGGCTAAAAATTGATGAGCGAATACGTTCATTAAAGGATTTAACATAATTAGTAGCGAACATATGGCTTGCACTACAGTGGGGTGACAGGTTGTGTATAATTCTAAAACTGTTGTTATAAGCGACAGTAATACTTTTCAGACTCTGTTTTTTAAAATGACACCAAAGACTTGAGGCGTACATTGAACCACAGTATGAATTAAATAAAGTTGTTTTAATGGAATTGTTGCATAAGTAAAATTTTCTGGCTAAAGCATTTGCCTGAGCATAGATACATCTTTTCTGCCTGGCAATATCGTCATCATCCGTAAGATTATTGTTTATAATATGGCCAAGGTATTTACATTTCTCAGTGTAAGGTAGTGTATGGTTATTGATAACAACAGGATGAATATTTTTCTTGTCCCTAGGTTTGTTATCAATAACCATACAACTATGTTGTCCCCCCTCTCTCTCTTGCACTCTCGCTATCTCACTCCCTCCCTTCCTCCTTTCATCTCCCCCCCTCTCGCACTATCCCTCCCTCCCAATCCCTCCCCCTCCCACCCTCCATTACCCACTCTCACCCTCATGCTCACAGTCTTACTCTCTATCTCCTCTCCCTTCCCCATTCTCTCTCTCCCTCTCTCTCTCTCTAACTCACACTCTATCTCTCTCCCTCTCTTTCATCCACTCTCTCTCTCTCTTTTTCTCTCTCTATACATATATATATATATATATATATATATATATATATATATATATATATATATATATATATATATATATATATATATATATATATATATATATATATATATTATATATATATATATATATATATATATATATATATATATATATATATATATATATATATATATTCCTTTCTCTCCCCCCTGGCTCACTCCCTATCCTCTTCACTCCTCTCTCTCACTCTTTCTCTCTCACTCTCACTATATCTCTTTCTCCACATTCTCTCCCTCCCACACTCTATACCTTCCCCTCTTTCTCCCCATCTCTCCCTCCCCTATGTCTCCCCCTCTCTATCCCTCTCTCCTCCTTTCTCTCTCCCTCTCTCTCTCTCTCTGTCACTCTCCCCCTCTCATTATCTCCCCCTCCTTCTCTCTTACCTCTTTCCCTCTTCTCTCTCCCTCGCTCACTCTCTCTCTCTTTCTCCCCTCTCTACCCCCCCCTCTCTACCCACCTCTCTACCCCCCTCTCACTATCTCTCTGTTCTGTGTGCTGTACGTTTATTGCGTAAACCTGTGCGCGTGTGCTGCATGTGTGTTTCCGTGTGTTCATGTGTGTTTGCATGTGTTCATGTGTGTTTGCATGTGTTCATGTGTGTTTGCATGTGTTCGTGTGTGTAAAAGACTACAATTTAGTATAAACTGAATGCACATTTCTATATCTCTGTTTATCAATCAGTAGTTTCTCTGCATGTCTGCCTGTTTATCTGCCTGTCAGCACATATATGTATGTCTGCCTCTCTATGTTTTCCCCTCTCACTCTCTGGCACTCTCGCTACCCAAACCCTCACCCTCCCGCCCTCCATCATTCGCTCACAGTCTCACTATCTATCTCCCCCTCCCTTCCCACTATATCTCCTCCCATCACTCCCCCTCACACACTCTATCTGTGTCTCCCTCTCTCCCCTAACTCATACTCTATCTCTCCCCTTCTCTCACTCTTACTCTCGCATCCTCCTTCTCATCCCCTCTTCCCCCTTCTTTCTGTGGCTGTCGCACTCTCTCTATCTCTCCCTTCGTCCCTACCGCCCTCCCCTTCTCTCTCTCTCTCTCTCTCTCTCTCTCTCCCTTCCTCCTCCTCTCTCTTTCTAACCCTCTATCACCCCCCTCTCTCCCCCCAACCTTTCTACCCCCCCCCCTCTCTCTCTCTCTCTCTCTCTCTCTCCTGCTGCATGTCAGTATGTCATGTATGTCAGTATGTCATGTATGTCAGTATGTCACAACATATCGTCTGTTTGTCTCTCTGCATGTCTGTCTGTCTGTCTTCACCTATATTTATATGTCATTATTTGCCAGTCAGTCAGTCTGTCTGGCAGTCTGCTCGTGGCTGTCCGCCTGGCTGTATGTCTGCTCGTGGCTGTCCGTCTGGCTGTGTGTCTACTCGTGGCTGTCCGCCTGGCTGTGTGTCTGCTCGTGGCTGTCCGCCTGGCTGTGTGTCTGCTCGTGGCTGTCCGCCTGGCTGTGTGTCTGCTCGTGGCTGTCCGCCTGGCTGTGTGTCTGCTCGTGGCTGTCCGCCTGGCTGTGTGTCTACTCGTGGTTGTCCATCTGTCTGTGTGTCTATTCGTGGCTGTCCGCCTGGCTGTGTGTCTGCTCGTGGCTGTCCGCCTGGCTGTGTGTCTGCTCGTGGCTGTCCGTCTGTCTGTGTGTCTATTCGTGGCTGTATGCCTGGCTGTGTGTCTGCTCGTGGATGTCCGTCTGTCTGTGTGTCTACTCGTGGCTGTATGCCTGGCTGTGTGTCTGCTCGTGGATGTCCGTCTGTCTGTGTGTCTGCTCGTGGCTGTCCGTCTGTCTGTGTGTCTACTACATCACCACTTGCGTATTTCCCCTCCAATTTTTTTCACTTACAATCCCACTTAAGCCAATCCCACTTCCTCCCTGTGGGCCAATCATATCTTTCACTCTCTTGCTTCTATCTTCCCTTCCTTCCTCAACAACTCCTTCCTGTCACCCCACCCTTCTCCCACCTGCCCGCTTTATTCTTCCTAGTTCAAGAAGCTGATACAATTATGTGATTCTCCTGATGACTAAAACGACTGAAAACGTTCCCGACAATCACCAATTGGATGTTTATGAATAAACCTGCGCCTACTCTAGCGACTGCCTCGAGTTCTTGTATGAATACAAATGTTGTATGGCTTTAAAATGTTATAAAACGTTCGTGGTTGTAAACACATCCACACACCCCTCCACCCCACACCCCACCGCAAGTGCCACGTATTTGTTGATAATGACAAAGGGATAGCCTATTCACCGGAACCCAGCATTTACCTTTCAACCACATAACTGTGTACCCGGGGCCACACAGGTATGTGTGTTCATATGTGTGTAGTCAGGCGTGACCACCAGTACGTGACCAACTGTTGATTGTATGCGCACCGCAAGCCACCGACACTGCCACCGTTGACACAGTGACACGCCCCCCCCCCTCCCCCCAAGAACAAGAACGTCCAAAAGGAGAGATGACAGGCACGTCGGCTGCCCGATGCCTACATAATAATAAATAGTATTATATGTAGCTGAATACAAACTATAGAACAACAGTAAACACGGCCTACACGCAGGCTGCCCTATACTTTGCCCGTTGTATACGACTTGAGTGCAGTGGCGTGTTTGGGGGGAAGCATTAAGCTTTGGCTTGATGCTTTTGATTTTTTTATGTAACCTATATAAGACTGATTAGTGCAGTGTTGCTTTGACCACTATTCTCCTCTGCCATGTTGTCAACGTTGTGCCAGCATTGTCCTCCGGTCTCTGTAACATCCCTCTTCAAGCAGTGGCCCCATGACCCAACTGTCCTCGCACGCCTACATCTCTATAACATCCCTCTTCAAGCAGTGGTCTCATGACCCAACTGTCCTCGCACACCTACATCTCTGTAACATCCCTCTTCAAGCAGTGGTCTCATGACCCAACTGTCCTCGCACACCTACATCTCTGTAACACCCCTCTTCAAGCAGTGGTCTCATGACCCAACTGTCCTCGCACACCTACATCTCTGTAACATCCCTCTTCAAACAGTGGTCCCATGACCCAACTGTCCTCGCACGCCTACATCTCTATAACATCCCTCTTCAAGCAGTGGTCTCATGACCCAACTGTCCTCGCACACCTACATCTCTGTAACATCCCTCTTCAAGCAGTGGTCTCATGACCCAACTGTCCTCGCACACCTACATCTCTGTAACATCCCTCTTCAAACAGTGGTCCCATGACCCAACTGTCCTCGCACACCTACATCTCTGTAACATCCCTCTTCAAGCAGTGGTCCCATGACCCAACTCTCCTCGCACACCTATATCTCTGTAACACCCCTCTTCAAGCTGAAGTCTCACGACCCAAACAAATATTTAAACTAATAGTATTCATATGTTAAAACTAATAGTACCCATAGCTATCCATAACTAATAGTAGGCTACCATCAGCAGCAACACTATCCTATCAATCCTCCCTTTATAAATTCATCTTGTCCTTCGCATCCCTCCTGCTCCACTCTTCCTAATCTTCTCGTCAAGAATCCTCTCCTCGTCTCCACGCTCCTCCTTGCTCTCTGTACTCCTCTTTCTCCTTGAGTGTTTACTCCTCCCTCTCTCTCATATCCCCTCTGTCATTATACTGTTCCCTCTCTCCTCCCCTCTCTGTCCTCTTTATCTCTCCGCTCTCTCCTCTATCTCTCCTCCTTTTTCCTAACCTATCTCTTCCTCTTTCTGGCCTCCTGTCTCTCTTATGTGTCGTCTACTTCCACATATCTCCCTCCCCTCTCCCCCCCTCCTCTCTCTCTTCTCTCTCACTCTCTCCTCCTCTCTCTCTCTATTTTTTTAATAAGACCTGCATCCGTAAAATAATGTTAGCACCGTGCACATGACGAAACTGCGTTGACAATACTATCATCGATACCTCTATGACGTTTGATTGGTTCAGTGGACACAACAGGGACCGCCCCCAGTGTGTATAAGAAGGGGGTCTGCGGGCGAGGTCCCGCTGAATCGGTAGCAACTGCGAACGTCACACATTGAACACAACACAGATGTTATCGCCTCGCCTGGTAAGTACAGATGTATAGACATTGACACATATTTGCAAATTGTGAGACACTGAACAAAGTGTGACGGGACTGGTAGAGTGGACTCGGTTGAGGGCCGACTCGCTAGACTTGTTGTTGTGTGGGGACATCCCGGGAAGAGGGCGTCAGCTTTGTCCTGTAGCGGCGGTGTATCGATTATCGATTAAACGGCCTCGGTTGAGATCCGACTCACTACGCTCGTTGCTACGATCGTGCGTCAGCCCAGGTTTAGACTTACCAGACTCATTGTTTGGGGATACCCCGGGGAAGAGGGCATCAGCCTAGGTTTAGACTTACCAGACTCATTGTTTGGGGATACCCCGGTTAAGAGGGCGTCAGCCTAGGTTTAGACTTACCAGACTCGTTGTTTGGGGATACCCCGGGGAAGAGGGCGTCAGCCTAGGTTTAGACTTGCCAGACTCGTTGTTTGGGGATACCCCGGGGAAGAGGGCGTCAGCCTAGGTTTAGAAAGGCGATTCATTGATTGATTCCCGGCTCACTAGACTCCCTAAATACCCCGGGGAAGAGGGCGTTAGCCTAGGTTTAGAAAGGCGATTCATTAATTGATTCCTGGCTCACTAGACTCCCTAAATACCTCGGGGAAGAGGGCGTTAGCCTAGGTTTAGAACGGCGGTTTTTCGATTGAGGCCCGTTCACTAGATTCGTTGTTTGGGGATACCCCGGGGAAGAGGGCGTCAGCCTAGGTTTAGAAAGGCGATTCATTGATTGATTCCCGGCTCACTAGATTCGCTAAATACCCCGGGGAAGAGGGCGTTAGCCTAGGTTTAGAAAGGCGATTCATTGATTGATTCCTGGCTCACTAGACTCCCTAAATACCTCGGGGAAGAGGGCGTTAGCCTAGGTTTAGAACGGCGGTTTTTCGATTGAGGCCCGTTCACTAGATTCGTTGTTTGGGGATACCCCGGGGAGAGGGCGTCAGCCTAGGTTTAGAAAGGCGATTCATTGATTGATTCCCGGCTCACTAGATTCGCTAAATACCCCGGGGAAGAGGGCGTTAGCCTAGGTTTAGAACGGCGGTTTATTGATTGAGACCCGGCTCACTAGACTCGCTGTGTGGGGATACCCCGGGGAAGGTGGGGTGTCAGCCTAGGTTTAGAACGGTGGTTTATTGATTGAGACCCGGCTCACTAGACTCGCTGTGTGGGGAAACCCCGGGGAAGGTGGGGTGTCAGCCTAGGTTTAGAACGGTGGTTTATTGATTGAGAACCGGCTCACTAGACTCGCTGTGGGGGATACCCCGGGGAAGGTGGAGTGTCAGCCTAGGTTTAGAACGGTGGTTTATTGATTGAGACCCGGCTCACTAGACTCGCTGTGTGGGGATACCCCGGGGAAGGTGGGGTGTCAGCCTAGGTTTAGAACGGTGGTTTATTGATTGAGACCCGGCTCACTAGACTCGCTGTGGGGGATACCCCGGGGAAGGTGGGGTGTCAGCCTAGGTTTAGAACGGTGGTTTATTGATTGAGACCCGGCTCACTAGATTCGCTGTGTGGGGATACCCCGGGGAAGGTGGGGTGTCAGCCTAGGTTTAGAACGGTGGTTTATTGATTGACACCCGGCTCAACAGACTCGCTGTGTGGGGATACCCCGGGGAAGGTGGGGTGTCAGCCTAGGTTTAGAACGGTGGTTTATTGATTGACACCCGGCTCACTAGACTCGCTGTGTGGGGATACCCCGGGGAAGGTGGGGTGTCAGCCTAGGTTTAGAACGGTGGTTTATTGATTGAGGCCCGACTTACCAGACTCGTTGTTTGGGGATACCCCGGGGAAGGTGGGGTGTCAGCCTAGGTTTAGAACGGTGGTTTATTGATTGACACCCGGCTCACAAGACTCGTTGTTTGGGGATACCCCGGGGAAGGTGGGGTGTCAGTCTAGCTCTATAGATGGTGGGTTTATCGATTTAGGCCCGACTTACCAGATTCGTTGTTTGGGGATACCCCGGGGAATTCATTAAGGTGGGGTGTTAGCCTAGCTCTAGAAGGCGGGTTTATCGATTTAGGCCCGATTTACCTGACTCGTCGTGTGTAGATACCCCGGGGAAGGTGGGGTGTCAGCCTAGCTCCAGAAGACGGGTTTATCGATTTAGGCCCGACTTACCAGACTCGTTGTTTGGGGATACCCCTGGGAAGGTGGGGTGTCAGTCTAGCTTTAGAAGGCGGGTTTATCGATTGAGGCCCAACTCACTAGACTCGTTGTGTGGGAATATCATTGGGAAGAGGGCATTAGCCTAGGTTTAGAACGGCGGTTTGTCGATCGATGCCCGGCTCACTAGACTGATATATTGTGTGGGTTTGGAAGGTTTGGATTTGGAAACGCGATTTATAGATTGAGGCAGAAATAACTAGATTCGTTGTTTTGGGATATCCTGGGGGGCATCAGCCTAGCGCTAGAACAGAGGTTTGTCGATTGAGGCCCGATTCATTAGACACGTCCTGTGAGGATACCAAAGAAGGGGGCGTCAGGCCGCTTGCAAAACGGCGGTTTATCGAACGTGGTAGTAGTGTCGACTGTGAACGTGGTATTAGCTAGTGTCGACTTTGAACGTGGTAGTAGTGTCGACTTTGAACGTGGTAGTAGTGTCGACTTTGAACGTGGTAGTAGTGTCGCTCGGTGGCAGTAGAAGTCATCAGTTAAATACATTCCGAATATGGTGTTAACGTTGAAGTCTGGGTGCAACCTTTGGGCGCGTGTAACCGGCGATAGCTCCGTCTCAACCTTTGGGCGCGTGTAACCGCCGATAGCTCCGTCTCAACCTTTGGGCGCGTGTAACCGCCGATAGCTCCGTCTCAACCTTTGGGCGCGTGTAACCGCCGATAGCTCCGTCTCAACCTTTGGGCGCGTGTAACCGGCGATAGCTCCGTCTCAACCTTTGGGCGCGTGTAACCGCCGATAGCTCCGCCTCTATTTGTCTTTTGTTGTATCTGGTATAACACCAAATTCACAAAGAAGTCCACTAGCTGTGTTGGAAGTCGAGTATTTCAGTTCTTATAAACCCCACATTGGGTGTCAAGCTGGCGACTGCGAGCCCCGAAAGGGGTGACACTAAACAACAACAATGTGTCACTAAATTGTTAAGTTCACTCGGTATTTTATGTCTTAAGGTATCCGTCCCATTTTTCTTTGTGAAACAAACTTCGCAGGAGGTAAGTACATTTTAATAAGGCCAACATCTTTAAGCCCTATTTTCTATGATTTCTCTTTTCAGTGAGCATATATTACTTGACCCCACTATCACAAGCCTGGTGCATGTGCCGGGGGCGAATAAGGCACGTGGGGGCACATTTGTTACCTGTCGTGAACTCACAGAGATGGTCAATACCTGTAGAAAAAATCACTAACATAGAAACATGATTGCGTTAGCTCCACTCCCCCTCCCTCGCCCCACTCCCCCCTCCCTCGCCCCCTCCCCCCTCCCTCGACCCACTCCCCCTCCCTCGCCCCACTCCCCCTTCCCTCGCCCCACTCCCCCTCCCTCGCCCCACTCCCCCCTCCCTCGCCCCACTCCCTCCCTCGCCCCACTCCCCCCTCGCCCTCTCACCCACCTCTCTATCTCCCTATTCTCCTTTCTCTGTCTATTCTCCTTTCTCTCCTCGTCTCTCCCTCGTGTGTTTTTTTTTGTTCTTTCTCGTTCTCTCCCTCTCCTCTATGTCTCCACCTCTCTCTCCTGATCTCGTTCTTCTCCCACTCTCTCTCTCTCTCTCTCTCTCTCTCTCTCTCTCCCTCTCCCTCTCTCCCCCTCCCTATCTCCACCCCTCCCTCCCCCCTCTCTCTCTCTATCCACATAATTCCAACTCACAGTCAGTTGCATATGTTTTGTATTAAAATAAACAAAACCAATGTCAGTTTTTCTATCTTCCTCCGGAAGAAGCTAACTTAAAATATTCCTTTATTGACCGAAAATTCGGTTTTAACCACGAAACATACCGCCTAAAACCACCCCTCGGAAGAACCTGTCAACCGCATTATGCAGGTATATCAAACATGTTATTGAAAAATCGTCGGACATCGCGAACATATGACGCGGCGTTCTGCAGAGAGAAACACAAAATTATAAAGCCAGTAGAAATGTGTATGACCGATGACAACGACACAAACCGGTGATATCTCCGGATAAGACATGCAAAATTAGAAGAAAGAGTGTAATTTGATGTTATCAATAGCGAGTAGTCAGAACTCTTATGGCGCACGAGTTATCGTTTCATCGGAATCTTACGCCGCCGGCGCCCCGAGTCGACAACATTCCCACGAGAGAACCATATACAATAGTTGAATTGGGTTCCGTCGCACCTCCGCTTACCTAGTTAAAAAACCTCTCTCCTCTCCCCTTCCCTCTCTCCTCCCCTCTCTCCCTCCCCCTCCCTCCCCTCCCTCCCTCCCCCTCCCTCCCTACCTCTCTCTCTATAATCGCCTTCTCCCTCTCTCTCTCCCTCTCTCTCCCTCCCTCCCCTCCCTCCCCCTCCCTCCCTCCCTCCCTACCTCTCTCTCTATAATCGCCTTCTCCATCTCTCTCACTCCCTCCCCCTCCCTCCCTCCTCCTCCCTCCCCTCCCTCCCTCCCTCCCTCCCTCCCTACCTCTCTCTCTATAATCGCCTTCTCCCTCTCTCTCTCCCTCTCTCCCTCCCTCCCTCCCTCCCTCCCTCCCCTCCCTCCCCCTCCCTCCCTCCTCCCTCCTCCCTCCCTCCCTCCCTCCCCTCCCTCCCTCCCTACCTCTCTCTCTCTATAATCGCCTTCTCCATCTCTCTCACTCCCTCCCCCTCCCTCCCTCCCCTCCCTCCCCTCCCTCCCTCCCTCCCTCCCTCCCTACCTCTCTCCCTTCTCTCTCTCTCCCTAATCTCCCCTTCTCCCTCTCCCTCTCTCCCTCTCTCCCTCCCTCCCTCCCTCCCCCTCCCTCCCCCCCTCCCTCCCCCTCCCTCCCTCCCTCCCTCCCTCCCTCCCTCCCTCCCTCCCTACCTCCTACTCTCTCTCTATAATCGCCTTCTCCATCTCTCTCCCTCCCTCCCCCTCCCTCCCTCCCTCCCCCTCCCTTCCCTCCTTCCCTCCCTCCCTACCTCTCTCTCTATAATCGCCTTCTCCCTCTCTCTCTCCCTCTCTCTCCCTCTCTCTCCTCCCTCCCCCTCCCTCCCCCTCCCTATTTATCATAATCTATATATCTCTCCCACTCTTTAACATGTATCTTCCTCTCCATCCCCCTCTCTATATCTGTCACTCTCATCTCCCCCGTCTCTCTATCGCTCTCCCTCTCACCCCTCTCTATCTCTCTCTCTCTTTCCATCTCTCCACTTTCTTTTTCCCTCTCCTCTCTTCGTCACCTGTTCTCTCCTCTTTCTCCCCCACCTCCATTTCTCCTCCTCTTTCCTCCTCTCTTCTCCTCTCCTTCTCTCTCCTCTTCCTCCTCTCTCCTCCTCTCTATTCTCCCCCTTTTCCTGTCACTCAGTGATGGTGATAAATAACATTTACAAAACGATTTAGACAAATTAGTTAAATGGTCTGAAAAATGGCAGATGTTATTAAATTTTGATAAATGTATATGCCTGCAAACAGGACATGCCTGCATACAGGACATGCCTGCATACAGGACATGCCTGCAAACAGGACATGCCTGCATACAGGACATGCCTGCATAAAGACATGGAGACTTGGAGGTAAACAATAAAGTGGGAGGTACTACTTTAAAAAAGGACATAGGAGTAAAATTAAGTACTGATATGAACATTTCAGAGCAGTGTGGTATTGCAGCTTCAAATGGTAATAAAATTATTGATTAGGAAAAATATAACATTCCAGGAAAACAAGATAATTATATCTATGTATACAGAACAGTTAGGCTTCATTTAGAGTACTCACTGTATAAGTTTGGAGACCATATCGTAAGAAGAATATACGCTTGACCGACTACAGAGGAGAATAAAATTATTCCAGAACCGAGAGACCTTAGATATGAAGAACGTCTAAAAGAATGTGGTTTAACCACCCTAGAGACAAAGTGGAGATCAAATTGATTTTTTAAAATATTGAATGGGTTTGAAAATATTGATACAAATATTTGTTTCCCGCACTCTCCTCCCGTATGTCCCCTCTCCCTTCTCCACTCATCTTTATCCCTTCTTTTCTCTATATCCATCTTTCTCTATACTCCATATTTCTCTCTCTCTCTCCCTCTCTCTTCTTGTTTTCTCTCTCTCTCTCTCCTTATGCTTCTCTCATCTTTCACCTCCTTCTTTCCCTCCTCTTCTCTCCACCTCTCTCATCATGTCTCCCCATCTCTCCTCCTCTCTCTTGTCTCATCCTCTGTCCTAATCTCTCTCCTCTTCTATCATCCTATCTCCTCCTCTCACTTCCTCTCCCTCGCGTCTCCTCCTATCTCCACCTATATCCTCTCTCCTATCTCCTCATCTCTTCTCCTCTATCCTTTGTCCTCCTCTGTTCTCTCTCCTCCTCTCTCCTCCTCTGTCATCCTCTGTCCTACTATGTCCTCCTCTTTCCTCCTCTCCCTGCGCACTCCTACTGTATCTCCTCCTCTCTCTCATCCCATTTATTCCCTTCCTTATCTCCCTTTTATTTTCCACTCTCTATGTCTGCCCCCATCTCTTTCCTCATATCTCTCCCTCTCACTCTCTATAATTAATTTTACTCACCCTCTGTACGCCCCTCTCTCCTCCCCCTCCTGTCTCCTCCTATCTCTCTCCCCTCTTTATCTCCCTCTCAGTCTATTGATACAAATACCCTTCTCCCCACTCTCCACCCGGTCTCCCCTTTCTCCTCTATCTTTATCCTTTCTCTTCTCCTTTACCCTTCTCTATTTCCATATTTTCTATACTCCCTCTTTCTCCCTCTATCCTCTTGTTTTCTCCCTCTCCTTCTCTGCTCTCTCACCTCATTCTCTCCCGTTCTCTTCTCTCCCGTTCTCTTCTCCTCTGCTCGCTACTCCCCCTTCTCTCCACACAATTCCAATTCACGATCTATGGCTTAGGCTTTATATTAAAACTAACACAATCAATGTCAGTTGTTCTGTCATCCTCTCGAAGAAGCTGGATTTAATTATTTCTTCATAAACTGAAAATTCGATTTAAACCGATGAAAATACCGCATATATATCCTCCCCTCGGAAGAACCTATCAACCGTATTACGCAGGTATGTCAAACATACGTCATTGACAAGTCGTAGGACATTGCGGACAAATGACGCGGTGTTCTGTGTAGAGAGAGAGGCACACAAAGCCTGTGTGTGGTAGAAACCTATTTGACCGTCGACAACGACACAAACCGGCGATAAAGAGTTTAATTTGTTATCAGTAGTGAATTGTCAGAACTCTGCTGGTGCAGGCGTTATAGTTTCATCGGAATCTTACGCCGCCGGCGCCCCGAGTCAATAACATTCCCACGAGAGAATCATGTACAGTATTTGAATACGATTCCGTCGCACGTCCGCTTTGCTACTAAAAAACCTCTCTCTATTTAATCTCCCCCCCTCCCCTCCACTCTCTACTCGTCCTATGCCTCTCTCCCCTCTACCCCTTTCTTCCTCGTCTCTTTCCTTGTCTCTCTCCTCTTGTTTCCGTCCTTATCTACTGTATCACACCATCTCTCTCCCTCTCCTTTCCTCTACCCTCCTCTCTCTCCCTCTCTTACTCTCTCTATCTCCTCTTTTTCCTCCCCTCTCGTTCTCTCCCCCTCTCTCATTCTCTCTCTCCGTATCTCATCCCCCCCTCTCTCTCTCTCTCTCTCTCTCTTGCCTGCTCCCCTCTCTGTTCTCATTGTTCTTATCCATCTTATCTCTCTCGTGCCTGCTCCCCTCTCTGTTCTCATTGTTCTTATCCATCTTATCTCCATATCTCTATATTTCCATTTATCCTCATCTTTCGTCGTATCTCTCTTCCTCTCTCTCTCTCTCTCCTCTCTCTGCCTCTCTCCCTCTGTCTCCATCTCTCCCCTCTCTCCCCTTCTCTCTTCCTCTCTCCCCTGCTCTCTCACTCCACCCTCTTGATGTTATCAGTAACGAGCAGTCAGAACTGTGCTGACACATGTAAGATCGACAACATTCCCACGAGAGAACCATGTACAGTAGTTGAATTATGTCGAACACCCGCTTAGCTGTTTTCAAACACCTTTGGCTATATACTGGACCCTTTGATATTAGACGTTTTGAAACTGACCAGCGATAGAGTACAGTCAATCATACAGGATGTAGCTGTTGTTCCCAACATGCCAGTCTTTGTGATAATATCTACATGAATCTCTTCCCAAATGGGGACAGTGGCGTATCTAGGATCTCACAAAGGGGGGACAAACGGGGGTGGGGGAGCAAGCTTAGTCACCCATTAGCTTATCATGGTACCCTTTAGTGGTTCAACATACAACAACTAGTCGACGCCACTAAATGGGGATAGTCGTCAGAAACACCTGACGGACAGGCGCCTACATTTACAGAAACCCCGCATAGGTTCAGTTTAGTGCTGTCATACAAATGTCACGATCTTATATTTCCGTCATATTAATTGCGTGTTGCCTTGTCACATGAGTCATATGTTGTGTACAAAGAACGAGTTGTTCATTGGACCAGAACACTACTGCCTTGTTCAATGCAGCTCTGATCTCCGGGCAAGGCCACGACCTGCCGTGCAGCTACTGATGTCAATGTATTCGTGGATCTTCTCAGGCGTGCGGATCTGAACGTCAAACGACGTCATAGATTGTCGCCGGGCTATGAGACGTGCTTCCTATTGCTACATGGTCTCTTATCGCATCAGTGGCTGACGTATGACCCCCCCGCCATAAAACCGTACACCGGAAAGCATACCATATGGTAGAACTCTCCCCTGAAAGAATACAAAATGTTTGAGTTTCTTCGGGGGAAACAATACCAACGGCGTAATATGACATACCCCTCAAAATAATTCGTCCACCTACTCATATGGGATGGAAAATGCAATATAATCTCATTTGGGTTCAGCTGTAGTCGCTTCAACTATGTTGCTCTTTAATCTCCATATTTTATCCACCAACACTCTTTCTAATACTCACAGTTTTTAAAAAATCTCGTGACAAGACATAGCAAATTCAAAGCGCAAACACTGACATGATTTTATAATGCCAAATTCAAATGACACATCCATAAATAATAAATAAACATTCTACTGTGAGAATAGATAGGTACATTCTACTGTGAGAATAGATAGGTACATTCTACTGTGGGAATAGATAGGTACATTCTACTGTGAGAATAGATAGGTACATTCTACTGTGAGAATAGATATGTTCAATAGTAGATTGTGATGCAGCTAAATATACATAGATGTGCTGAGGGGTAGGCCCATAGAATAATTGGTATATCAGACTGTCCGCCAGGCCCCGGCGCCAAGCGCAGTCAGGTGTACCGCGAGACACACACATATCGCACGAGTAAAGTAGCAGACGTGCAGCGCTGAATGTAACGAGAAAGTCGTGTTTTATAACAGGTGTTATATAAATGTTCTAGTGCGTGCAGACCGCAACGTAACGTTACCGACTTACATAAAGTGACCTTGAGGTAGACGGGGTCGACCGTATCACGTGCTTTCCGCTACCCCGAGTTTCAGCAGATTTTAACATTAATGGCCCGCGCGTATCAAAGGAGCCATACTTGTCAGAATATGTAGGCGTCGCAGAGTCGATCAGATAAAATATGGAACTTACGGTATCTACTAATGCCCCCTCGCGTAGACTGTGTCTCGTTCCGAGTCATTAGTTCGTCCGCCCGCCCGTTCGTATCAAGATCGTGTTATCAACAACGAAACACTATAATCTGAACTGCTGCTGACACTCGTGTGTAAGGAGCTATCTCTTCATCGCAAGTTTCCGCCGCTTACGTCCCGAGACAGCGACAGTCTGAACTACTGCTGACACTCGTGTGTAAGGAGCTATCTCTTCATCGCAAGTTTCCGCCGCTTACGTCCCGAGAAAGCGACAGTCTTACATACGAGGTTGGGGGAGGGAGGAAGCAGGCCGGGGGGGGTACTCAAACACCTTCATTTAGTCTTGCTTCCCATTTGTGACCGCTTTTGATATGTTGACACGGTGACTTTCATTGGTGTGGAGCTTACGGGTGGTTTCACAAGTTACGGGTGGTCTCACAAGTTACGGGTGGTCTCACAAGTTCACACAGAAAAAACCTATGGCGTTTAGTATTGGATCAATTCACCACTCACTACCCCAATACGTAGTGTGGCACTTCAGATAACGCGCTCTTACGTAATATGTCGCGGGGTATGTTAGGGACAAACGTGTCACATTCGACCTGCTGCCACATAATTCTAGCAGATGCTATTATTGTTGGCCCGCGTTTACTTGTTGACCGGCGTTCCCGTCACAACAGTTATGTCGACAGCATCGATTAAATTCGAATATATATAATTATAATCTGATTGTGAGTGTTCACCTTTCTGTAGGCGGCAGTCTGTCCGTCCGCCCGTCTCAAAAGGTATTCACACCGGCTACAGTCGTCCTCTTTCCCCCGCCAACACTCTACCTTCCCACGCGAGGCAGACGACCGCGAACTGTCTGTTATGCTAAAAGACTTATACGCAGGCAGGCAGGCACGCACACACGCAGGCACGCACGCACACACGCAGGCACGCACGCACGCACACACACACACACACACACACACACACACACACACAAACATACACGCAAGCACACATGTGTGTTTGAATGGATTAGTTACCAGAGAGGGAGAAAATTACCCGGCGCCGAGTGCAGTCAGGCATTGGGAAAAGTTACCATAGAGGGAGAAAATGACCCGGCGAGAGAGAGAGAGGGGGGGGGGAGAGAGATAGAGAGAGAGAGAGGGGGGGGGATAGAGAGAGACACGTGTCGCACGATAAAAGTAGCAGACGTGTAGCGCTGAAAGCAACGAGAAAGTCGTGCTGTATAACAAGTGTTATATAATTGTTCTAGTGCGTGCAGACCACAACGTAATGTCACCGACTTACATAAAGTGACATTGCGGTACACAAGGGTCAACTGTATCACGTGCTTCCATCAACCCCGAGTTGTAGCAGATATTATCATTAAAGGCCCGGGCATATCAAAGGAGCTACACTTTTGCTCGAATTGTCCCGTCGGCGGCGCAAAGCCGATCAGATAATACTTGAAGCTTGCGGCATCTTCTAATGCCCCCTTCGCGTAGACCGCGCTTCGTTCATTGATTCGTCCGGCCGCCCTTTCGTATCAAGATAATTTTATCAACAACGAAACATTTAATAAAAACTGCTGCTGGCGCTTATGTGTAAGGAACTATCTCTTCATCGGAAGTTTCCACCGCCTACGTCCCGAGACAGCGGCAGGGACTGTTCGAATTTACCCGACCACTCTTTACATCGTGACTAGTACGGGGCTCGAATAGCAGGCCTGAATACACAATAACACAAGAATACGACTACCGTAATTTCCAATGTGCCAGTATTTGTCATAGTTGGGGGAACTCTCTCCCATTTAGTCGTATATGTGCGTAACCGCTATTACGTAGGTCTCTGCCTCTCTCTCCCTCTGTCTCCGTCTCTCCCCTTCTGTCTCCTCTTTTCTCTTCCTCTCTCCCCTGCTCTCTCACTCCACCCTCTTGATGTTATCAATAACGAGTAGTCCGAACTGTGCTGTAAGATCGACAACATTCTCACGAGAGAACCATGTACAGTAGTTGAATTATGTCGAACTCCCGCTTAGCTGTTTTCAAACACCTTTGGCTATATACTGGACCCTTTGGTATTAGACGTTTTGAAACTGACCAGCGATAGAGTACAGTCAATCATACAGGATGTAGCTGTTGTTCCCAACATGCCAGTCTTTGTGATAATATCTACATGAATCTCTTCCCAAATGGGGACAGCGGCGGATCTCACAAAGGGGGGACAAACGGGGGTGGGGGAGCAAGCTTAGTCACCCATTAGCTTATCATGGTACCCTGTAGTGTTACATACAACAACAAGTCGACGCCACTGAATGGGGACAGTCGTGATGCGCGTCAATGTCGTTTTGTGAGAAACACCTGACGGACAGGCGCCTACATTTACAGAAACACCTGACGGACAGGCGCCTACATTTACAGAAACACCTGACGGACAGGCGCCTACATTTACAGAAACACCTGACGGACAGACGCCTACATTTACAGAAACACCTGACGGACAGGCGCCTACATTTACAGAAACACCTGACGGACAGACGCCTACATTTACAGAAACACCTGACGGACAGGCGCCTACATTTACAGAAACCCCGCATGGGTTCAGTTTAGTGCTGTCAGACAAATGTAACGATCTTATATTTCCGTCCCATTAATTGCGTGTTGCCGTGTCACATGAGTCATACGTTGTGTACAAAGAACGAGTTGTTCATTGGACCAGAACACTACTGCCTTGTTCAATACAGCTGTGATCTCCGGGCAAGGCCACGACCTGCCGTGCAGCTACTCCAGTCTGAAGTGGTTATACTCCAAACAGCCCAAACTTGGGCTAACGCAGGAGTTTGTGGTGGACTGTGCGCATGCGCTGTGGGTGGTACATTCGACAAAAGGACTAGTATCTTTAATATTGCTGAAAGGGATTTTATCTGATAGTTTTATTTATTTTATGTATAGGATGTTAAACGAAAATTTCGAATAGGTTGGTTATGTGTATGGATACTGTCGCAGTCTTGCCACATGCACACATAGACAGCCTCCACACCATGGATAAGTTTACGCTGAGCACTGTGTTTTAAAGGCAGTTTAGGTGAGGAAGTGTGGTGAAAGGGAGTTCCATAATAGCTTCTTGAAAGGATTTTGGTTTTTTATGTTTGTAATTTTTGGTGGAATCATATTCCATATGCGAATGACTCGGGGATAAAATGAAAAGACCATTGCATTTATACGACACCTGGGGGCTATGTATTATCCACGGGTTCGAGAGCGGGTTAGTACGCCGGGGGGGGGGGTGATCTCAATAATGTTATTTATAATTTTGTAGAAGGTTGTGGCTTGTGTAATGATACGTCTTCGTTCGAGGGTTGGTCATCCAAGGGCAGTAATTAGATCTGCTGGATTTGTGTTCCGTCTGTAATCACTTTTTACTGATGTCATGACCTGCGGTGCAGCTCTGATCTCCAGGCATGGCCATGACCTGCCGTGCAGCTCTGATCTCCAAGCACGGTCATGACCTGCCGTGCAGCTGTGATCTCCAGGCAAGGCCATGACCTGCCGTGCAGCTGTGATCTCCAGGCACGGCCATGACCTGCCGTGCAGCTGTGATCTCCAGGCACGGCCATGACCTGCCGTGCAGCTGTGATCTCCAGGCACGGCCATGACCTGCCGTGCAGCTGTGATCTCCAGGCACGGCCATGACCTGCCGTGCAGCTGTGATCTCCAGGCACGGCCATGATCTGCCATGCAGCTACTGATGTCGATGTATTCATGGATATTCTCCGGCGGATCTGAACGTCAAACGACGTCATAGATTGTCGCCGGGCTACGAGACGTGCTTCCTATTGCTACATGGTCTCTTATCACATCAGTGGCCGGCGTATGACTCCCCCCCCGCCATAGCACCGTACACCGGAAAACATACCATATGGTAGAACTTCCTCCTGAAAGAATACAAAATGTTTGAGTTTCTTCGGGAGAAACAATACCAATGACGTAATATGACGTACCCGTCAAAATAATTCGTCCACCTACACATATGGGATGGAAACAATACCAATGACGTAATATGACATACCCGTCAAAATAATTCGTCCACCTACACATATGGGATGGAAACAATACCAATGACGTAATATGACGTACCCGTCAACATAATTCGTCCACCTACACATATGGGATGGAAACAATACCAATGACGTAATATGACGTACCCGTCAAAATAATTCGTCCACCTACACATATGGGATGGAAACAATACCAATGACGTAATATCCACCAACATCCTGTCTAATATTTATAGTTTTTTTTAAACCTCGTGACAAGACAGCAAATTCAAAGCGCAAACATTGACATATTTTTATAATGCCAAATTCAAATGACACATCCATAAATAAGGTACATTCTACTGTGAGAATAAATAGGTACATTCTACTGTGAGAATGGATAGATACATTCTACTGTGAGAATGGATAGGCACATTCTACTGTGAGAATAGATAGGCACATTCTACTGTGAGAATAGGTATGTACATTCTACTGTGAGAATAGATAGGTACATTCTACTGTGCGAGTAGATAGGCACATTCTACTGTGAGAATAGATAGGTACATTCTACTGTGAGAATAGATAGGTACATTCTAATGTGCGAATAGATAGGTATATTCTACTGTGAGAATAGATAGGTACATTCTACTGTGAGAATAGATAAGTACATTCTACGGTGGGAATAGATAGGTACATTCTACTGTGAGAATATATAGGTACATTCTACTGTGAGAATATATAGGTACATTCTACTGTGGGAATAGATAGGTACATTCTACTGTGAGAATATATAGGTACATTCTACTGTGGGAATAGATAGGTACATTCTACTGTGAGAATAAATAGGTACATTCTACTGTGAGAATAGATAAGTACATTCTACTGTGAGAATAGATAGGTACATTCTACTGTGAGAATAGATAGGTACATTCTACTGTGGGAATAGATAGGTACATTCTACTGTGAGAATAGATAGGTGCATTCTACTGTGAGAATAGATAGGAACATTCTACTGTGAGAATAGATAGGTACATTCTACTGTGAGAATAGATAGGAACATTCTACTGTGAAAATAGATAGGTGCATTCTACTGTGAGAATAGATAGGTGCATTCTACTGTGAGAAAAGATAGGAACATTCTACTGTGAGAATAGATAGGTACATTCTACTGTGAGAATAGATAGGTGCATTCTACTGTGAGAATATATAGGTACATTCTACTGTGGGAATAGATAGGTACATTCTACTGTGAGAATAGGTTCAATAGTAGACTGTGATGCACCTAAATATACATAGGTGTGCTGAGGGGTAGGCCCATAGAATGATTTGTATATCAAACTGCCCGCCCGCGAGACACACGCACGCACGCACGCACGCTCGCTCGCTCGCTCGCTCACACACCCATCGCACGAGTAAAGTAGCAGACGTGCAGCGTTGAATGTAACGAGAAAGTCGTGTTTTATAACAGGTGTTATATAAATGTTCTAGTGCGTGCAGACCGCAACGTAACGTTACCGACTTACATAAAGTGACCTTGATGTAGACGGGGTCGACCGTATAACGTGCTTTCCGTTACCCCGAGTTCTAGCAGATTTTATCATTAATGGCCCGCGCATATCAAAGGAGCCATACTTGTCATAATTGTTATGTCGGCGTCGCAGAGTCGATGAGATAACATATGGAACTTACGGTATCTACTAATGCCCCCTCGCGTAGACCGTGTCTCGTTCCGAGTCATTAGTTCGTCCGCCCGCCCGTTCGTATCAAGATCGTGTTATCAACAACGAAACACTATAATCTGAACTACTGCTGACACTCGTGTGTAAGGAGCTGTCTCTTCATCGAAAGTTTCCGCCGCTTACGTCCCGAGACAGCGACAGTCTGAACTACTGCTGACACTCATGTGTAAGGAGTTGTCTCTTTATCACAAGTTTCAGTCGCTTACGTCCCGAGACATTCAGCTACGTTGCCATTTTGTATAACCAAGGAACAACTTTAATACCAACTAAAATTGCCTTTTTTATTGCAGTAACTGCGCTATCACCAGTATTACCAGAAACACTAAGATCTACTATAACATGTAGTGCATTCAAATTAAACAATTGTATCTTGTTATGCTGATCAAACATGTTTCATTATTTGCATATTTTGGGGCTTACAGACTGTGCAGTGACAAGACGCTTTGTTGTCACTAGACTGAACCATCAGCCTCTAACAGTGGGAAATACGTCTCAAGACCACGCACTGGTACATCTTGACGACAAGACACTGTGTTGTAACTACACTAAACCATCAGCCTCTAACAGTGGGAAAGACGTCTCAAGACTGCACCCTGGTACATATTGACGACAAGACACTGTGTTGTCACTAGACTGACACTGTCAGTTTCTAATTCTGGGACAAGACGCCTCAAGATCACAACATACACGTCTTGACAACAATACACTTTGTTGAGATTAGACTGACACCATCAGCCTCTAACAGTGGAAGACACCCGGGTACGTCTTGACAACAGTACACGTTGTTGTCACTAGACTGAACCGTCAGCCTTTAACGCTGAGACAAGACGTCTCAAGACCACACATTGACAACCTTGGTACGTCTTAACTACAATACACCAGTATTACATTAAAATGCGATCACATGTCGTGCATAACATGAATGTTTTTCTAATGGAAGTAAGTTGATCCTTTGAAAATTTACCGATAATACGTTAACGTTATAATTTAATATTATAACACATCGTTGATAACATGTGCGTCATCACGTCTTCACGTAAACGGGTACACTTGCCAAAATGCATTTTCCCTCATTTATTTAAACAATTCATCGTGTAATATTATGCTTAAACATGGTTGTAGCTGTTCCGGTAATTGGTGTGTGTTAAATGGAATGTCGTCTCCAGATCGACGTTCTTTCATAGACTTTGGCTATGTCAGAATTGACAGGTATAAAAGTGTGTAAATAATAATAATAATAATTTTATTCTTATGTCACTCTAAAATCGTGCTTATAGCACCTCAGTGCGTGTTACAATATAAAAGACATTTAATATAATAGAATTGCACATAAAGTAAAACAGTAATTATTATTATGAACAATTAAAATAAAAAAACATGCTATGCACGTATAACTTGATCATAATGTGTTCTGTCAAGCGGCCTCGCGGGCTATGGCTGATATGACACAGATGATAAAAGGGTAACTTGTTCAGACTGTATAATAAAAAAAAACAATTAAATAATGTTGTGCAACCATAAGATGTGTAGTTTACCTCCAACAATTAAATCATGTTGTGCAACCATCAGGTGTATAATTTACCTCCAACAATTAAATAATGTTGTACAACCATCAGGTATATAGTTTACCTCCAACAATTAAATAATGTTTTACAACCATCAGATGTATAGTTTACCTCCAACAATTAAATAATGTTGTGCAACCATCAGGTGTATGGTTTACCTCCAACAATTAAATAATGTTGTACAACCATCAGATGTATAGTTTACCTCCAACAATTAAATAATGTTGTACAACCATAATATGTGTAGTTTACCTCCAACAATTAAATCATGTTGTGCAACCATCAGGTGTATAGTTTACCTCCAACAATTAAATAATGTTGTACAACCATCAGGTGTATGGTTTACCCCCAACAATTAAATAATGTTGTACAACCACCAGGTGTATAGTTTACCTCCAACAATTAAATAATGTTGTACAACCATCAGATGTATAGTTTACCTCCAATAATTACATAATGTTTTGCAACCAATGTTTTACTGGCTTCTTCATTGCGTGAAAACAGGCGTCACATTTAATGTTTGTTACTGGCTTCTTCATTGCGTGGAAACAGGCGTCACATTTAATGTTTTTGTTTTTTCTAGAACAGGAGTGAAATAAATCAACATGGGAATAGTGTCTAGTACGCTTCGACGATTACGTCGGCCACGTACGTCCCACGCAGTTGCCAGATTCCGCCGGTCTGACTACATCAACTGGCTGAAGGTTGGCCAAGGGTTGCAGTGTTGTGCTGAAGGCCTGATTGACTTCTGTACGAATGTCATCGACAGCTTCCACAGCTCATTGATCGCTCAGTATGGAGTATGTACCTTTCCAAACACAGCCAAGAACATCATATATGACAGAGGGAACAGGTGCTGGAAAGTCACCTGCCCATGTGGTGTGTGTGACAGTTGGTTTAGGAGCATTGCACTGGAAAAGGCTACAGGTCAGTTCTCTTGGAAGAATACTGAACTCCAAGACTGGCCACTTCACCCTTGGCAACTGGCCAAGATATTCATGGGGCAAGGCCAAGACCCCACGAGTCATGACCCGGCGGACACGGACCCGGCTGGATTTCTTCAAGTCATTCTCAACTGTAAGAAGTTTGCAGGTCTTGTGGATGCAGCAAAAGTACGGGCGGTAAGTCTGTTTTTATTTAATGATTTATTTATCTAAACAAAAGTAATTATTAATCCAGTTGTGTGAAAACACATTCTGAAAATAGCGATTACAAAAAATGGTCCGCATTATGTAAACCCCGCAGTTATATTTGACATTAAACATTCTAATTCCTGTTATGCTTACTTCAAAAACGAATTATTACAAGTTAAATATTTTCCAGTTTATTTTTATGTGTTTTCTGTCACTGGTCATTGCAGGTAAAACTATTACAAATAAAAATATGAAAGTAGTGTAGTTGTATGAAAGTAGTGTAGTAGTATGGAAGTATGAAAGTAGTGTAGTTGCTACAATTCCAGTTCTTATTCAGTATGAATTTTTTTTAATATGGTAGAACTATACATGCAACATATGTTTATAAGGGAGTTGAACAGGACGCAGGCGAAAACCAATAGGGATTCAGGGAATGAGGACAACATATGTGTTAAGACAATTAGTAGAGAAGAGAATGACGTTTTGAAAATATTGAGAAGATTTTAGACACGGTCCAAATATAAATGATTACGACAACGGTGGAAGGATGGGAGCATCTGACTGCAATTTTTATGGGAAGGTAGCGTTTAGAGGGATGTGGGAAAGGCGCAGGAGGGTGACAAGTTATAAGAGAGAAGGAGAAAATGTGTCAGCCGGGGCGGAGCAGCAGTGAAGGAAGCCACGAGGAAGAACATTATGTGTAAGCTTCTTCTTCTGAGTTCTTCTTGTTTTCGAACATGATGTACTTAGTCTCGGCCATCTTAGTTTCTTAGTTGGATTACGATTGGCTGAGCACAGGCTCGTTAGTATGATAATAGTCCTACACGGACAGCCACGGCTCGTTAGTATGATACTAGTCCTACACGTACAGCCACGGCTCGTTAGTATGATACTAGTCCTACACGGACAGCCACGGCACGTTAGTACGATACTAGTCCTACACGGACAGCCACGGCTCTTTAGTATGATACTAGTCCTACACGGACAGCCACGGCACGTTAGTATGATAATAGTCCTACACGGACAGCCACGGCTCGTTAGTATGATACTAGTCCTACACGGACAGCCACGGCACGTTAGTATGATAATAGTCCTACACGGACAGCCACGGCTCGTTAGTATGATACTAGTCCTACACGGACAGCCACGGCTCGTTAGTATGATACTAGTCCTACACGGACAGCCACGGCTCGTTAGTATGATAATAGTCCTACACGGACAGCCACGGCTCGTTAGTATGATACTAGTCCTACACGGACAGCCACGGCTCGTTAGTATGATAATAGTCCTACACGGACAGCCACGGCTCGTTAGTAAGATAATAGTCACACTGCTAGCATTTACACAATCTGTAGATAATTTGTTCCATTCATTGATTGTCCTATGTGAAAACAAGTACTTCCTGATGTCCAGTCTACACTGATCCTTTACTTATACTACTTCGTGTCCTCTAGTTCTATTATCTTTCTTTCTTGAGAACAAATATTCCTATCGATATTTTCATACCCATTCAATATCTTAAAAACTTCAATTTGATCTCGTCTTAAGCGTCTTGTGTCTAGGGTTGTTAAACCACATTCTTTTAATCGTTCTTCATAACTAAGGTTTCTCAGTTCTGGAATCATTTTAGTTGCTCTCCTCTGTATTCTTTCAAACGTATCTATATCATTATTACGATATGGTCTCCAAGTTTGTATGCATTCTAAATAAGGCCTAACTATTATTTTATACAGAAGTATAATTAGCTTTTTTTCCTTGTATGTTATGTTTCTCCTAATCAACTCAATAATTTGATTACCCTTTGAAGGTGCAAAACCACACTACTCTGACACTTTCATATCAGCGCTTATTGTAACTCCTAAGTCCATTTCTTTTACAATAGTACCCAGAACGGTATCTCCCATTGTATAGGTTACATCCAAGTTCCCATGTCCTGTATGTATATACATTTCCCAAAATTGAACATCTGCCATTTCTCGGACCATTTCACTATTCTGTCTAAATCGTTTTGTAAACGTTGTTTATCACCATCATTGTTAACCAATAATCCGCAAATTTCAGTACGTTACTTGTTATAATATCGTAATTCAAAAGGTGTTTAGAAGGGTTATTGGTTAACAATGATGGTGATAAACAATGTTTACAAAACGATTTAGACTATATATATATATATATATATATATATATATATATATATATATATATATATATATATATATATATATATATATATATATATATATATATATATATATATATATATATATATATATATATATATATATACATATATATATATATATATATATATATATATATATATATATATATATATATATATATTAAGAATAATAAAGGTCCTAATACTGATCATTGTGGTAACCCACTCAAAACTGATTTCCAGTTTGAAACCTCCCCATCAACTACAACACGCTGTTTTCTTTCAGTCAGCCAGTGTTCTATCCAGTCAGTTATGCTATACCCGATACCATGGGCTTTTAATTTAAGTAGTAATATATGATGTGACACTTTGTCAAAAGCTTTCTGAAAATCTAAGTATATAATATATACTGGTGATCACTCATCTAGCCACTTAGTGATTTCTTCCGAAAAATATAACATATTTGTTAAGCATTATCTCGCTTTTAGGAATCCATGTTGAGATGGGTTTAATAATTTATGCCTAACAAAGAAGTCCATCATATTGTTTTTGATTAACCTTTCTAATAATTTACAAATCACTGGTGTTAAACTCACTGATCTGTAATTCTCTTACTTATTTATCGAACCCTTTTTAAATAATGGTATGATGTTTGCTTCTTTCCATTCAACAGGAACCACTCCCTATTTTAATGACAAGTTGAACAGTCTTGCAAGTGGTATACTGATTTGTTCTACTGATTCCATTAGTAGATTTGGAGGAATTCCATCCAATCCAGGTGATTTATTGTCCTTCATTGCCTTTATTTTCTTAGCTACCATTTCTGGAGTTACAATTAACTGCCCTAAATAGTCCGATTTAGCCTCCTGAAATTTAGAATCTGAATTGAATATAAATCGACGCAGTCAATTAATAATCGGTCCTGTATGTTTACGTTTTTTCATGCGACGCTTTGCCATTGACTTGGATGTCGATTTCTAAACACTGCAGATGCGAGTTTAACGTACCGTAACATTTGACAAAATGCTTAATTGGTGCATAACTGGATGTCGTCGATAGCCACTTATAAACTCTCACGACGTCGTAACACTGACGGCGCAGAACTGACGAGAAAGGTGCGTCTTGCGTTGGTTGCACTCGATTCATCCGCCGGCGTACGCCGCCGGCGGATCGGCGGAAACCGTTGGCAATCGATTCATTCCGGCGTACGCCGGCGGCGTCCGCCGATTCCGCCGGTCAGATTTAAGCGGCGCATTCAAAACAAGATGGCAGAAATCGAAGAAGAAATGTGAGTTTGGATTTTGATAAGTTGTTATATTTTCAATGCAGTGTGCCGTTGAGTAAGTAATTTGAAACAGTTGTGCATGGGAACAAAAGCACGTTCCTATGACATAGTTTGTGTATTTTTCGAACATTTAGCACAAATAAACTTGTAAAATCAACAATGGTGATCGATAATACAGTCAGTCAGTAATCGGTCTACGGTATTATACTAGTCCGGGTCCATAAAAGAAGGGATACCTTATATTATCAAATTAGATAAATTATAAGTAGAAACTAATAAATATTACGTACGCCGGCGGATGAATCGAGTGCAACCAGTTGTAAATTATAAGTAGAAACTAATAGCGGATAAATTTATTGTAGATGAAATCATGTACGCGTGAAACTTGAAAGGTAAAATGAATATTAGATAATGACATTTCGTTATATATATTATTAGTCTTTAGTCAACCTAAGCCATAGACTGATAATTTTGCACATGACCTTGCTCTCATATCCCACAAACGTGATAAGTATTTGCAGTGCTGGCATAGCGATCTAAACCATTGAGTCTTTCAAACATTTATAGCTTATACAAACATGGTTTCAGCTATGTGCTTTGTTGAACGTTTTATTAGCATGAAAAATAACATTCAAAACAATAATTCTTACGATATTCAAGTTACACACACTAATTCTAACAATTGCAGCCTTTGCATCAGAGAGCAAAATTAAATAAGTACAACTATCTCCCAAATTGTAATAGAATAATTGTACATATATTTTGTATGTTCAAGAGCTTGAATGTATGATTCTCACATGTGATAGTGTGCATTTTTATTTGTGTAACATATAATTTTTTCGTAATTTAATATCCTTGCCGTAATATACAGGCAATGATTAGTGATAATACAACATTTTTAGTAGCATAGTGTTGTAGATAACTGTTTTTGCAAATTATGAAATGTGCTACATATCATGGAAAAAAATAATGGTAACAAAACATTGTATTGACAAATTAATATATATATATATATATTCATATTGATATGTAGTGCATCTTCTTTGATGCCTTAATTACACATATTTGTAATCAACACATGTACCATTATTAATTGCTACAATACAAAATTATCATAGCATTTTCCTAAACATTTCACATGAAATATACATCAAATAATTGTCAACACCACTTACGTAAACATTACTGTTTATGTTACATAGGGAAACCCAAAAAAACGTCACTAGAAAAAATTATAGACTACATTGATGTGGAGGACAGGCGAAGGGAAGAGGCGGCGACAAAACGCCACAATGAAAAAATGGAACTTTTCAGGGAGCTCATTGCTGCAATGAGGAAATAGATATCCAAATGTTATGTGGAGACATGGCAGCTGGAGTTTTGTGAAAAAAATTCATAATGTAAAAAGTATTTTTTTAAATATGACACAAGTTTGCGTATCCAATTTCCCGACCCATGTGACTCCTTAAATACAGTTACCATTGGCGATGTGGGGATTCCATATCATCGAAGTGTATTTGTCATTGTAATGCAATCCTACCTTGTTGGACACTATAAGTACATTGGTTCTGCATTTATAGATTATTTGTTATTGCAATTCTCTTTACTTTCCCTTCTAAGCTGCGATTGCATGGAATAACCAAATTGCCAGGGTTCTGCAAGCGGGGATTAAAATCTTCCTCTGGGAAATCATGCCCATCCCCATGCCGTAAGCATGTATTGTGTAACACACAAGCTGCCATAATCACATCATTGATTTCATCTACATCTACGAGGTCTATCCCCAGCCGTAGTTTAGGAAATCGCTTCTTTAAAATTCCAAAGGCACGCTCAATTACTTGTCTTTTTGACGAAAGGGCCGTGTTGTAATGTACCTGCCTCTGTGTCAAATGACCATTGTTTCGATATGGCGTCATTATCCATTTGGTTAAAGGGTATGCTGCATCAGCTAGTAAGTGATAGCGACCTTGTACACATTTGGTGTAACCTGATGTCCACAAAGTGGAATTTTTCAGGACATCATGCATCCTTCCAGGGCATCCAACGCTGACATCAGAAAATGTCATATCATCCATGCAGACACCCTGGAGAACGACTGAGAAAAAATTTTTCCGATTGTAGTAAGCATCTGAGTTGACAACATGTGGCCTCCAGATAGGAATATGACTCCCATCAAGAAAACCAATTGCATTTGGAAATCTATGTTGCCCGCTTAAGTCTACAGAATTTGAAATTTCCTGCATTTCATGTAAAGTTGGCCACTTAATCGTGGAAGGAAGAACATGATGCAAAATGGCTGAACACACTTGTCGCCTGACCTTTATGAAAGTGGATTCTGTTACATCAAAGGTTTGTGCTATGTCCAGATTGGTTGCTTTGGATCCTAGAAATTTTAGAAACATTGCTATTTTTTTGCCAGCACTTACGGCAGTCCTGCCACCGAAATGAGGAGGATCACTTACATGAACAGAAAGAGTGTCCAATAAATAGGCAAATACTGATCTTGGAACTCGTACGCATCTACGAAAATTGAAGTCCGAGTACGCGGGAAGAACGTCTTCATAGAAATTCTCAATTTTAGGTTGATGATCGCGGCCACTAAAAATAAACACAGATATGGTATCAGTTTAATATTGAATTTAAGGGGTAACACTGGTCGGGAAAATGGGTATTGTTAATTTGTTTTCATATCTTAGAAACTACTAACCTTATGTTGACCAAATTTACAGCTTGTTATGTTTATGTGATAAGAAAGTCAACTATGACAATGTATTACTGTTTCTTCATCAAAATAGTATCATTGCACGACTTGATATAGTATTTGTTAGAATATATTATTGTTTTTGATATAAATGATTAAAATTGTCCATGGGACTTCCCGCAAAATGAATTATTTGCTTTCTTTTATTATTCATGTGTGGGCATGACGTCTTGATATATGAAAGATTGTCTTATATATACATACATATAACACCACTTACAGCATATTCAAAAGAAGAGGGTTATAGTCTCCGCAGTCGTCATCAGATGCAAGAAGATCATCAATCATTGGAAGTAAACGTGCCATATCCATTATTATTGTATATATATATATATATGTGTTCATGGGCAACCAGTGGGCATACGCGAACTCATATGCTGGAGAAAATCTAAAAAATTCACACACACACAAAAGCGTACTGTTACTCAATTGGTGTGCTATTCGAAGCAGGGTCCACACACTAGCATCAAGCAAAGATATCACCACAAGCCCAGTAGTGTGCTGCTGTAAAAAATCTAAGACGGGTTATGCAAGGCACAATGGACAAAGTCCACTCAAACACACTTAATATGTGAATATTTACATGAAACTACTTAAAAATAATTTGTTTACAAATTTGAGTTAACATTCTTATAAATATTTGTTGCAATTATTTGCTCCATTCTCTGATTAAACAAGCACACAACCCGGTTTGTATGACAGTGTTCATTGCGAGGGAATATTCATATATATATAATAAAATTAATGTGTGGTGGTCTGAGAAAACCATTCACATCATATATTTTTTCTTTCCAAAACAGTTTGAATTATTGAAATATTCCCATTATACTGGAAGTTACAATGATTTAAAGAGAACACCCGTCAAAACATTTGCTAGAAGAAAAATGACTTAAAGTTGGCATCCATTATTAACACTTCATCAGCGTATAACAAATTATCTGCTGATATTACCATGTACAGTCCAGTGGAACAAATTATTCTACCGGTTAATAAAAAAAAATAACTTGCCAACTTGGGTGAAAAACAAAAAAATTGTATAAACATCAATCGATTAATAGCAAACTCTTCTACAAAAGTGTGGTTAGCTCTGAAAAGAGCTGTTTGTTTTATGTGACTCGGAAAACAGCCATAGTTTGTCGTGTTGAGTCTGTACATCTTTCAGTTCTCACTGTGCGGTTTTGCAGCCTCGACCAAGCCCACGGCTTGTCTTAGGGGGTGGTGTTGAAATGTCATCATCACTGTCTGATGACACCGGTTCAGTGGGCTTCCCAGATGGTTTTGCAACTGTAGGGAGAGGTGTTGTCGTGTCTAGGCAATGTTCTGTGGTGAAGGGGCGTATCTCCTCGTACAAATATCATTGCCGCTTCACATCGAGTCCTTTGGACACAATGATCTGTGGCATTGTACGACTGCTCAGCAATTTCCACTTCACGAGTGGCTGCTCGAGAAATTTGCTGTCTGCGAACTCCTGCACGCGCATGTTTAACGATCCTTGCGCAAAGTGGAAGTGATGGTACTTCTTGATGTTTTCCGGTACAGCCGCTTAACAATTCCGAAACACCAATCGCAGCTGAACTTAGTGTGGCCGGTCAGTAGGAACGACAAAGTGATGGTCATGTGACGCCCGGTGAGTACTCGCCACATCATATACCACATCATGCCTCACTCGCCACGCCAAAGAGACCAAAGTTTTCTCAGACCGCCACATGCTCAGATTAAATACAAGCACACAACACGGTTTGTATGATGACAGTGTTCATTGACATTGGCATTGCTAGGGAATATTCATATATGCATAAATATATACATATATCAAAGAAAGGGTACTCACTTGTTCTGCTATTCAAAATGCTTAATGATGAAAATGATGAAAGCCCAGTAGTCTGCTGCAGGAAAACATCAAAGACATGTCATGGTAATATAACTACAAATATGCCACTGACTGTAAGTATGGCATAACTTCAACATGACATGGGCATAACAAAATCAAGAGGTGCCAAAGGCAAAATCAAGGCCAAGGCGTTTAATCAAAAACATCTCACTGTACAATATAAGACATGCCTGTTGAATATCATCGATTATGTGCTTTGTATGCGGTTATGAACATATTCTAATATTTAACTCATTCCAGCAAAGCAGAGGCAAAGGGCGATAATATGCACAATTGATACTATTTTCATATTCAATACGTTACCCGTATATTTTTAGTAAACTTAAAGTTCGATCCATGTCACAATTATCATAAATTAAAAACTCGATCATACAAAAAGATAACGTAGTTCTTCTGGTACTCACCCAATGCAAAATAATAAATCTAAGTATAAAAAACTCCTGCGTCCATGTTTTAAAAATTTGTCGCTCGATTGGTCGCGAAAAAGCGGCGCGCCGGTCACATGACCGGCGGACTGCGGCGTACGCCGGCGGCGAATGAATCGAGTGCAGCCGTTGTCGTAACTTTACGCAAAAATGCACGCCATTTTTACGCAAATTGATATCTGAAATGTTTCGAGGATAGCACTTGAACAAATTCGTAAAATTACGCTGTTTCGCCCGCCATATTTGGCAAAACCTGTAGTTACGATTTCGTAGGTCGTTCGAGAACACGGGCCCAGCGGTTTGTTTTGTTCGACAGAGTTTTCTTACAGTTGCCGTTGCGTTGGGTGAAAATCGTGAATCGTGTTGTGCAATGCCAATGAATTAAATCCGCATCGTGATTCTGGAAGGACATCGTTTGTTACGATCTGCTGCCCGCAGAGCAACATTTTTAATGACAAATTTGTTGGCGATGGCTACAGTAGCGATAACCCGCGATAGTTGCCGCAGTCCTGTCGGTCTCCTTTACATAATATGACATGACTATATTATAGTGATATACATCTACATGTCATGGATAACGGGAAGAACCATTCGGTGTATAATCATGGGGATAGCATCAGTCACTGAGAATTAGAAAAATAAACAAAAACACATTACTTGTAGAGATAATGAACAAATAATTTCAGTGACGTAGTTATGTCTATGGATGCTGTCCGCGGGGCTTCCAATTACCTACACTAATAATAACGTTTTTTTCTAACCTGCTTTTAAAACTGGAGTAGAGCCTAGAGCCTAGGTCTAGGAGGAATGAAGTGGTGACAATCGCTCGATCTAGTGTGGTGAGTATACGTTGTCTTGGAGGGTTGGCCAGTTAAGTGTGGACAACTTACAAGTAACACTGGATTCTCTAGAAAAATCGTGGAGTACAAAACGGGCAGCTTTGCGTTGGATTTCTCCATTTGAATAATTGGACATTTACGGTATGGGTCCCACACGGCTGAGGAATATTCAAGCTGCCTTATGCCAGACAAGGTTGGTGTATGCTTTCGCCTTTACTACTTGTGAACACATATAGATTTCTTTTGATTAGCCCGAGAGTTTTATTTGTTTTAGAGATTATGTTATCGATGTGGGTTTTTCATTTGAGATCTCGTTGTAATTCAACTCCAATATATGGATGTTGACTGAGAGACTTAGGAGTGACACCTTCCATGAAATAGTCCATTTTAGTGGGTTTTATACATATGGAGTGTAGAGCATTATTCTGGGCCCAGAGTGAGATTTTGCTGAGATCATTTTGAAGAGCAATAGCGCCAGCGACACTGTCAACTGTGTCAGTGACACTCTCAACTATGTCAGCGACACTGTCAATTATCTTGAACAGCTGACAGTCATCAACAAATAGTTTAATTTGGGAAGTAAGATTTTTTCCAATATAATTTTATGTATAACAGAAATATGAGCATTGCAAGCACAGTACTCTGGGGAATGCCAGAAAACATCCAAGAACTGATCCAATGCCATGTCTTTCCATGGACGCCAGTGTTTTAGTTTGAGAAGGAGTCTCTGGTGAGGGACAGTGTCGAAAGATTGGAGAAATCTAGGATTAGAACATTTGTCTGTTTATGGTTGTGTATAGATCTTGCAAGAGAGTCAACGGTTATTTGTGTCCTCTCCATAGAGTGGGGGTGTTCTGAGAGAGTTGTTTGCTATATCTGTCATCTTGATATTTGTGCCCTCTCCATGCTGTGGGGGTATTCTCAGATAGTTGTTTGCTATGTCTGTCATCTTGATATTTGTGCCCTCTCCAAGGTGTGGGGGTGTTCTCGGAGAGTTGTTTACTATGTCTATCATCTTGTTATTTCTGCCCTCTCCATAGTGTGGGGGTGATCTCAGAGAGTTGTTTACTATGTCTGTCATCTTGTTATTTCTGCCCTCTCCATAGTGTGGGGGTGTTCTCAGAGAGTTGTTTACTATGTCATCATCTTGTTATTTGTGCCCTCTCCATAGTGTGGGGGTGTTCTCAGAGATTGGTTTACTATGTCTGTCATCTTGTTATTTCTGTCCTCTCCATAGTGTGGGGGTGATCTCAGAGAGTTGTTTACTATGTCTGTCATCTTGTTATTTCTGTCCTCTCCATAGTGTGGGGGTGTTCTCAGAGAGTTGTTAGATAAGTCTATCATCTTGTTATTTGTGCCCTCTCCATAGTGTGGGGGTGTTCTCGGAGAGTTGTTTGCTATGTCTGTCATCTTGTTATTTCTGCCCTCTCCACTTGGCAGAGTATTACCAAAACAAGTTTGCTGAAGCTTCATAAGTGAAAATTGAAGCTGATCTAACACATTTCCTCCACTATCTGGTGGACGATAGAAAGCACCTATATGTAATGGTCTACTGTTGGTGAGTATAATCCATATCATTTCAGCATGAGAAGAAAGATTTTGTCATAGCGATGCTACACTCTCTTACAGCAATAAATACTTTCCACCCTCAGCATCAGAAGAAACATTAGGTTGTGGTGTTGCTACAATGCTATCTCTTAGAGTGTTACAGCAATAAATACTCCTCCACCAGGTATGTTGTATGTTTCTGTCTTTGCAAAATATTTCATAGTTATGTGGGAAGATTTCACTGGAGCATATGCTATCATCTAAATGACTTTCCGTTCCCAGTATAATATCTCGTGTATATGTTTCTACTAAGCTTCGAAATTGGGGTTTTCATGTTGGTGCTTCGCATACTCCTCCTTGTTATCATTATTTTGAGTGTTTTCAATGGTTCCTACTTTTTGTGTCTGATATTTACTATAGGAGTTGGTGGGGTTTGTGAGGGGAGCTCAACAGTTTACTGTACGAGTTGGTGGGGTCTGTGAGGGGAACTCAACAGTTTACTGTATGGATTGGTGTAGTATGTGAAGGGAACTCCACAGGTTACTGTATGAGTTGGTGGAGTCTGTGAGGGGAACTCCACAGTTTACTGTATGAGTTGGTGGAGTCTGTGAGGGGAACTCAACATTTTACTGTATGAGTTGGTGGAGTCTGTGAGGGGAACTCAACAGTTTACTGTATGAGTTGGTGGAGTCTGTGAGGGGAACTCAACAGTTTACTGTAGGAGTTGGTGGAGTCTGTGAGGGGAACTCAACAGTTTACTGTAGGAGTTGGTGGAGTCTGTGAGGAGAGCAGTTTCACTACTTCGGTTTGAGTCATTTAGACTACCAAGAGGATCAAACTGATTTGATGTTGAAATGTTTGTGTCGCTGAAGAAAGAGTTTGAAAAGTTAAAGTGATTTCATGCAGGGCAAGCCCACGAACAAGACAAATTCATTAATATTTTATATTGATTTCATCTATATTTCTCACTAAATTACATTTATATATGTTCACGACATGTGAAAGGAAAGAGGGATACGGAGAATGTGAGATGGATAGTGGGAGACGGAGAGTGGGAGATGGAGAGTGGGAGACGGAGAGTGGGTGAAGGAGAGTGGGAGACGGAGAGTGGGAGACGGAGAGAGGGAGACGGATGGAGGGAGACGGAGAAAGGGAGACGGAGTGTGGGAGATGGATAGAGGGAGACGGAGGGAGGGAGACGGAGAGTGGGAGACGGAGAGAGGGAGACAGAGAGAAGGAGAAGGAGAGTGGGAGACGGAGAGTGGGAGACGGGGAGACGGAGAGTCGTAGATGGAGGGAGGGAGACTGAGGGAGCGAGGCAGTGGGAGGGAGACGGTTGAGGGAGGCGGAGGGAGGGAGGCAGAGGGAGGGAGGCAGATGGATGGAGGCGGATATATATATATATATTGATATGATTAGTTTTTTGAGAGATATATATATATATATATATATATATATATATAATTAGTACTAATTTAGAATAATACATTCAAGCAAAACACAGATGTGCAAATTTCAACATACATATATGTATATATATATATATATATATATATATATATATATATATATATATATATATATATATATATATATATATATATATATATATATATATATATATATATATATATATATATATATATATATATATATATATATATATATATATATATATATATATATATATATATATATATATATATATATACACACACACATGCACACACACACTTCAACAGTAATTCCTCTAATTTGTAATAACTTTGATAATTTTATTCATTAATTTAAGTATTTTATACCCTCTGATGAGAAAGATACCAAAATAAAAAATCATGTTATTTATACAATTATAATAACTATAATTAGGTCATATGGAATGGGCATATGAATGTGGAATCAGACAACCACAACATAGAATCTGGTTGTATGTTGTCTAGCAATTGTGGTTTTCACTTGAACATGCACCTGCCGAATAGCCAACAAAGTGTGTCCTAGTTATCTAAATGTACTTCACGTGTGCATAAATCTATTTTATATATTATTTTTGTTTGCCAAAGTGCAACATTTGTTACAAGAAAGCTAATTCAGAGAGTGTACACTTCATAACAATTGTCACGATACAGAGCCTCTGAGTTGAGCCAACTATGTTACTCAGTGTCCTTAATTGTTGTTGCCTGTAGGTGAGAGACGTGAGGAACTGCATTATGCACTCGGGTAAGTTTGAAGTGACTTCGGCCGAACTGACGACACACCTCTCAACCATATCCGACTTGCTACAAGAGCCAGAGCTGCGCACGTACGCGTCGGCAAGGAGAGCAGTCGTTGAGATTACGAAGGTAGCTACTATTATGTGTGCATGAATTGTTAAGTCTGTTTAACATGTGGTGTCAATAGAGAGAAATTAATGTTCATGTCATTGCCTTAATCAGTGACCACATTTATTGTCTCCCATTAATTAATCATATAAATAATATCAGTTTACATATTGGTTTTCATCAACACCCACACATGCGTGAACACGTGCCTGTTCGTGCGTGAACACGTGCCTGTTCTTGCCTGTTCGTGTGTGTTCGTGTGAGCAGTTAAAGAAGCAATACCAATACGTTCAATGCAATATATTGATACAAGACCTACGTTATGCGTCAGATTGAGACCGTACCCCTCGACGTCAATGTCGCCACAGTGCGTGAACTGGAGCGCAGTACATGGAAATCTATGGTAGAAGATCAGACCACGAATGAGCAGGTAATTGTTATGTGGCGTAGTCAAGCATAACATAACATGTATGGCAGTAACACCCTTCATGTTAACTGGTAAGACACTACTACTACAGCGGATTTCACTAACACAATCACTTGGGGCCAGAGTAATGTGATTGTGTTTATAGTCATACATAACATAACATGTATGGCAGTAACACCCTTCATGTTAACTGGTAAGACACTACTACAACAGTGGACTTCACTAACACAATCACTTGGGGCCAGAGTAATGTGATTGTGTTCATAGTCAAACATAACATAACATGTATGGCAGTAACACCCTTCATGTTAACTGGTAAGACACTACTACTACAGCGGACTTCACTAACATAATCACTTGGGGCCAGAGTAATGTGATTGTGTTCATAGTCAAACATAACATAACATGTATGGCAGTAACACCCTTCATGTTAACTGGGAAAACACTACAACTACAGCGGACTTCACTAACACAATCACTTGGGGCCAGAGTACTGTGATTGTGTTTATAGTCAAACATAACATAACATGTATAGCAGTAACACCCTTCATGTTAACTGGTAAGACATTACTACTGCAACAGTGGACTTCACTAACATAATCACTTGGGGCCAGAGTAATGTGATTGTATTATGATGCTGATTATTTGAAGCGAATGTCTGGATAACAAATGACTCATAATGATGCAGAAGTTAAGCGGACGTGATTCTGTTAAGCAAGGCATTGCTACACATGGGGAATATGGAGAATTGAACACAATAATCAATAAACGATCGGAGCAGTCACGTACCCAGTCATACAGTCAGCATATCTGTAGGGTCACTGTTCGTCAGTTGCACTGACTAAGTGACACTCTCTGGCCAGTCGGCATACCTGTAGGGTCAGTACAAGTCAGGATTGTCGTGTGATGCCCACATATGGTTTAGTTTTCAAAGTCCTTCGTTATGTCGAAATACTACGGCGGCCAAAACGTAGAGCACCAGACTGTCAGTAGACAGGACTGAGGTCGAATGCACCTGATGCAGTTTTGAAACTTTTCGTTTACTCCACTTTGCTCATCTGTCGGAAAAAAGCACGGAACGTCGTTGGTCCATTCTACCTGGTATTTATGCCAGGGAAGTAAAACATGGAACTTCGTTGGTCCATTCTACCTGGTGTCTATGCCAGGGGAGTAAAACATGGAACTTCGTTGGTCCATTCTACCTGGTGTCTATGCCAGGGGAAGTAAAACAAATCCCACACAGGAACACTTGTGTTGCATCTACTGAGATAAATACTTGACATTTCTGCCAGTGCTATTGCCCACAGAACATTTAGTATGATAGTATGAACAACATCGATCGTGTCCAGTTGATGACGTACGGCAGAACGATGCCTGTTAAAGTCATGGCTATTTGCCTTAGTGGATGCTCAAAGTTAAAACACAAGCACTCTTTATCTCTGTTGACAGTTTATTATATATGATATGTTACAAACAAAATGTTTGATTTTGCAGGTCATCCTGAAGGCGATAAAATGTAACAAAGACCTGCAGAAGCGACTTGGTGAAATCTACACAGAACTGAAAGCAGACATTGAAGCTGTGAGAGGTAAGTTATTGTATACACATAACTATTATCATTTGTCTCTCTTGAATGACTGGGGACAAGTGACAGTACTTCTGACAATGTCCCAGGTGGCAGATATTTTCTCATCTTAGGTCATCTTAAGTGAAAGGTAAAGGTACGTTCTTATACAGCGGTATCCCATCCTTGAGACTGTTCAAAGCACTTTACACTTCCCCCCTGGTAGACCTGTTCATTCCAGTGCCATTTCAACTTTTCTTGGAAGCATTCAGCCACGCTGCTATTACTGCGCGAGGATTATTCTTTCACATATCCATCTCAGTATGTAGACAGGTACTCATTTATACAGCTGAGTGAACTATTCGGGCGTGTTGTCTCCACACATAATGCTGACTTGATAATCACATCCGACCAAAATAAAGGGATTGCAAATGTGAGTTCTACGAACTCTCTGACTGTTCGTTGATGATTGAATGGAAAACAACCAACTGAAGTTTATGATTGATGCTAGGTGATGTGGGATGATACTAGTGAATGTTGTGTTGTCTGGCGATGATGCTGATGGTGATGTTGGATGCTACTAGTGAATATTGTGTTGCCTGGTGCGGATGCTGATGGTGATGCAGGATGATACTAGTGAATGTTGTGTTGCCTGGTGATGATGCTGATGGTGATGCGGGATGATACTAGTGAATGTTGTGTTGTCTGGTGATGATGCTGATGGTGATGCGGGATGATACTAGTGAATGTTGTGTTGTCTGGTGATGACGCTGATGTTGATGCGGGATGATACTAGTGAATGTTGTGTTGCCTGGTGATGATGCTGATGGTGATGCGGGATGATACTAGTGAATGTTGTGTTGTCTGGTGATGACGCTGATGGTGATGCGGGATGATACTAGTGAATGTTGTGTTGTCTGGTGATGACGCTGATGTTGATGCGGGATGATACTAGTGAATGTTGTGTTGCCTTGTGATGATGCTGATGGTGATGCGGGATGATACTAATGATTGTTGTGTTGTCTGGTTATGATGGCAAGATCACGAGGAAGCTGCGAGGCTTCCGTGCATAATGTTTGACACATATGAAAAATACATTTAGTCATATCACAGCAAATTAGAAAAATTCAAACAAAAGAATTACAAAAAAAAATTACAGAAATATACACCATTTTAAGAAATAAGCATTCCAATGAACAACGAACAAAATATATTGCACAGGTATGAATATTCCAAGCAAAACAGTTTAAGAGACATAAAAAACAGAGATAAAAAAACAGAGTGTTATCTATAAGGATGAGTGAAACAAAAAAAGATCATCACACGTTAAAAAATCTGACTGCATATGAGATAAAAGACTCTGAATATCATTTCGTTCTGGCTTTCACAAAGATATATAGTTTACCCGACTTTGCTGTTACAAAGGGTGGCTGCAGGGGGTGACTAAGATCAGCTAAAATTGCCCCAGTAATGTGTAAGAGATGGATATGGTCAAGGGGAGGAAATTCAGTCCCAGCGATTTTTGAGGATCGGAAAATCACTCGCTGCAGCTTCGTTCTGTCTCTTATTATCAGCTGACTGAACCAGCAGATGATGGAGGATGTCAATACAGTTTCTACAAGCGCACGATGGAAAAGTTGTAGAATTGTCTTGTCCACTTTGGAGCTTCTTAGAATTCGCATAAAGTAGAGTCTCTGCTGCCCTTTCTTCACGAGGAGTTTGGTGTTTTTGCTGCAGTATAGCTGTTCTGTAATAGTCACTCCTAAGTACTTGTAAGATGTCACACGCTACACATTTTAATTTTGCAACAACTGTGGTGGTGATGTTTGTTTTTTCTTTCTGAAGTCCACAATTATCTCCTTTGTCTTTTTTATGTTAAGTTCAAGATAATTTGCATTGCACCATTTCGAAAGTTTTCCGATTTCTTAACAATACGCTGTCTCATCATTTTTGGATATCAGGCCTGTCAGGCATTTATCGTCTGCATATTTCACCAGGATATAATTGTTGTTTTCTCTGATCGGTTTACAGTCAGATGTGTACAGAGAAAATAGTTAACCTCCATATCCAACAAAACGTACACTATCTAGATAATCATTAACCTCCACATCCAGCCAATGTTAGGGGACATGTTGGTCACAAAATTATAGCACACTAAAACTACCCAACTTACATTGACAATTTTTTTCTTTTTTTTGTTTGAAAAACTGTTACACATTACATAATGAACTATCCTCCTCCTCCTCCTCCTCATCCTCCTCTGCCCCTCCCACTCCACTCCTCCTATTACTCTTCCTCCTCCAACTATCCCACTTCTCCCCCTACTTCTCCTCCCCCTGCACTTACTCTTCTTCCTCCTCAAACCCTCCCGCTCCTCTTCAAACCCTCCCACTCATTCCCCATCCTACACCCCCTGCTCCTACTGATCATATTCCACCTCCAACCCTCTCACTCCTCCACTCATCCTCCTCCCCTACTTCTACTCTTCCTCCTCATGTCCCTCCTACTCTTCTTCCTCCTCCAACACTCCCACTCCTCCAACCCTCCCACTCCTCTATATGACATGACAAACGTATTTGTTTTAGTACAAGGCCAAGATAATACAGATCAACTTCAACAGGTGACCAGTCAGCTGGAGGTCCATGAACAACAGGTGACCAGTCAGCTGGAGGTCCATGAACAACAGCTGAAAGAAGTCAGGACAACCCAGGAGAAGGCGATGGAGACGAAGATGACAGGTATGGTGTTAATGTTTTATATCGAGTGGGGGTTAGTGTTTTATGTCGAGTGGGGGTTAGTGTTTTATATCGAATGGGAGTTAGTGTTTTATATCGAGTGGGGGTTAGTGTTTTATGTCGAGTGGGGGTTAGTGTTTTATGTCGAGTGGGGTTTAGTGTTTTATGTGGAGTGGGATTAGTGTCTTATGTCGAATGGGGGGTTAGTGTTTTATATCGAGTGGGGGTTAGTGTTTTATTTCGAGTGGGGTTTAGTGTTTTATGTCGAGTGGGGATTAATGTTTTATGTCGAGTGGGGGGTTACTGTTTTATATCGAGTGGGGATTAGTGTTTTATGTTGAGTGGGGTTAGTGTTTTGTGTCGATTGAGGGTTAGTTTTTGTATCGAGTGGCGGTTAGTGGTTTGTATCGAGTGGTGGTTAGTGTTTTGTATCGAGTGGTGAATACACAGTCACATGTCACATACCAGATTCTGTAGTCCATTGTGGTGAATACACAGACACATGTCACAGTCCAGATTCTGTTGTCCATTGTGGTGAATACAGAGACACATGTCACAGTCCAGATTCTGTAGTCCATTGTGGTGAATACACAGACACATGTCACAGTCCAGATTCTGTTGTCCATTGTGGTGAATACAGAGACACATGTCACAGTCCAGATTCTGTAGTCCATTGTGGTGAATACAGAGACACATGTCACAGTCCAGATTCTGTAGTCCATTGTGGTGAATACACATACACATGTCACAGTCTAGATTCTGTAGTCCATTGTGGTGAATACACAGACACATGTCACAGTCCAGATTCTGTAGTCCATTGTTGTGAATACACAGACACATGTCACAGTCCAGATTCTGTAGTCCATTGTGGTGAATACACAGACACATGTCACAGTCCAGATTATGTAGTCCATTGTGGTGAATACACAGACACATGTCACAGTCTAGATTATGTTGTCCATTGTGGTGAATACACAGACACATGTCACAGTCTAGATTCTGTAGTCCATTGTTGTGAATGCACAGACACATGTCACAGTTAAGTGGCTATGTTTCTGTAGTAGTACATCTGTGTAATGACTGACATTATAATTGCATTCATTTCACCGTGCCCTGTATATTTAAATTATTAAATATTAATGTATACTATGTCTTGGGGTAATGACCTGGTTCAATACACGATGTCTTGGAAAATGACCTGGGTCAGAACACTATGCCTTGGGGAAATGACTTGCGTCATTACACTGTGCCTTGGGAAATGACTTGGGTCAGTACAGTATGCCTTGGGGAATGACCTGGGTCAGTTCACTATGCCTTGGGGAAATGACCCGGGTCAATATGCTATGTCTCGGGGAAATGACTCAGTTATGAAATTGAATTCATTATAAATATATTGTTGCCTATGATATACAGTGAATGTGATCATTAAAGTTAAATATGAAGAAAACACAGGATTAACTAAAGAAACAAGGGGGCCATTGTACCATTATAGCATGTGTTTAACCAGGTATGTTATACACAGGCCCACATTGGTGCTAAATCAACTAAGTCCGGTAGTAAACCAACGTTGGACCAATGGTAGCATTCGATTGGCTAACTTGTAGTCATCGTGTCAGACCCAGGCCAATATTTGTGTGGAGGAGTGACATTGACTGTCACACAGATGACATAGGCCAAAACATTGAAACTATATACAAACTTAACATATGCATACAATTATATATGTTTATGAATACAACACAACAATAATACTTATTGTGTCAAAATACAACACAACAAGAAACTTATTGTGCCAAAATCATCTAGAATCTGTGGTCAGCTTTAAGCCGTCTCAAACCGGTACTACATTTTAAAGTAGTCATCACACGTATGAATACACTTAAGAGCTAAGGTATTTAAGCACAGCCTGCCTCCATCCCTGTATATTTGTCACATGGATGTAGTTGTTGCTGTTCGTGTTATGCCAATGTTTAGGACAATTGTCACAACTATTATCACTGAATAGTTTCCCAGGAACACAAAAAATCGAGTTGTATTACCTATTCTTCTGTTCAGGTGGATTAGAGGAGCTGGAGGAACGTCTGAGAAAGGCTCAACAAGGCACAGTGGAAGATTATCTCAGTAAGAAAAGGGAAGAAGATGACAACGACACTGTCAAGGACCTTAGTGAGATGTACGTTGATCTTCGCATCCATGACAACAAAGATGCTTACAAAAGACTGGAGACTCGGACACATCATGATGTACTTGAGTTGCAGAAAGATTACAACAGTTGTCGTCCAATTGACGTAAAGGACTTGTTCTTGCCTGAGAGCGAACAGGCCTTTGCCCCAAGAAGGGTACTTGTCGATGGGAAGGCAGGTATTGGCAAGACCATGTTGACCATGCACATACTTGATATGTGGGTGAATGGTCAGTTACCATTTAGATACGTCTTCTACTTTGCACTACGGAACCTGTCCCAATTCAGCAGCTGTTCACTGACAGAGTTGTTCAGCGAGCATCATGAAGGTGAAAACACAGCTGAATTTGCCAAGCTTATTACTGAACATCCTGAAGATTGTCTAGTGGTCTTTGATGGCGCAGATGAAGTGCGCGGTGAAATGCCTGCGCTTGTGGCATCTATTCTACAGGGGAAAACACTCAAGAAGGCATCCGTACTTGTGACGACCAGGCCAGGCGGCATCACAGATTACAAGTTCGACAAGACGGCAGAAATTTATGGTCTTACGCAAGAGAAGATCGATGAGTATACCTCAAAATTCTGCGGAGGTGACAAGCACTTAAAGACACGCATAGACGACTACATCAAGACAAACAGTAACATAGCCGCTTTATGCTATGTTCCTTTACAATGTGGTCTTGTCTGTCACATTGTCAAGGCTAAAGAGCACAGCAAGGACAACAAGGAAGAGTTGCCAGCAACAATCACTCAATTGTACATCCTGGCTGTTACACATTTGGGAGCTAAGCTCTACAATCCCATCAAAGCATATGGAACTGTAGATGAAGACGATGTTTTTGGTAAGCTGAAGAAACCCCTTCTCAATCACGCCAAACTCGCAAGAGTCGGAATGGGAGAGTCTCCTGTGAAGGTAACGTTTTCTAAGAAAGAAATTAAGAAGTTTCACTTGAAGGAAGCTGCTACAGAATGTGGTCTGTTGACGCTCTCAAAGGATAAGAACAAAGTCCAAGGAACACACCGCTGCACGTATTCGTTTATACATTTGACAGTGCAAGAGTTCCTGTCTGCTCTTGCACTGGTCAAAAATCGCAAAGATGTGAATTCATTGATGAAGAAATCACGAAATGATGGACAACTTGACCTAATGTGGATGTTCTTGTGCGGACTTATTGGTGACCACAAGAACAAGACATTTCTGGACTCACTGGACTGTCAAACACAGATGACCGCAGAATGGTTACTCCAGCTTGTCATTCAACGAGAGCGTGATCAAACGGGAAGGGACCACAAACAGAGCGTGCTTCTAGTCTTGCTGATAGTGTTCGAGGCTCAGCAACCAGAACTCTGGTCCACAATGAAACACTACGTGGTGGAAGATGGCGGGAAACTAAATCTCAGAGGGCAGCACATCAGCCCTGTCGAGTTGAACGCCATGACTTTCGTGTTCCAGAAGAGTTATATCACCTCTTTAAAGTAAGTACCCACAGTTTGATCACAATAAACACTGCTGGGCATGTGTGGTCACTCTATTCAAGGTTGACATATATCGCTTGCTCCGTTGCTTCCTAATTTCATGTGACTCTAAAAAAACAATTGTTATGTTATACAACGTGTTTAATTTTTGTTTGTGCATTTCTGTTTTTAAACATATTCACGCTGCTGTGTTAAGTGAACAGGCTAATTAATTAAATTTGTCTGTTCTGGTTTTAATTAGGCTGTTCACTTAACAAAGCTAACTAACACAACCTTGTCTGTTCTCGTCTTAATTAGGCTGTTCACTTAACAAAGCTAACTAACACAACCTTATCTGTTCTCGTCTTAATTAGGCTGTTCACTTAACATAGCTAACTGACCAAACCTTGTCTGTTCTCGTCTTAATAAGACTATTCACTTAACAACGCTAACTAACACAACCTTGTCTGCTCTCGTCTTAATTAGGCTGTTCACTTAACAAAAATAACTTACACAACCTTGTCTGTTCTCATCTTAATTAGGCTGTTCGCTTAACAAATCTAACTAATACGACCTTGTCTGTTCTCGTCTTAATTAGGCTGTTCACTTAAAAAGATAACTGACACAACCTTGCCTGTTCTAATTTGCATTTACATTAAAATGTGTTGACATGCATTTGTTAACAAGCCTGGGTGGAGCCATATTCCCAGACATATCCCCACTCTGGTATTATCATAACTTTGACTGTCCCCAGATATTTAATCATTATTGGACACCAGATATGTTTCCACACATTGAGCATCCTTGACTATGAACAACATTAACATAACTATTATGTTTAAAGTTCCTACACAAAAATACCATTATGTGTCACTTAAGGTCACATTAGAATAAATATATAACAAATAATAATCATCCTCACCATGCACGAGTTATAAACTCACTCATGCTCTCGGTGGCACAAGAGTTACCCACATAAGAGTTACCCACACAAGAGTTACACTTTGCAACAACTAATAATGATGTCGTACTGACAGATTAAGCAGCTTTCTACGGAGTAGGTAAATTACAAGTCAAGTTAATATTAGTCATAAAACGTATATGTGTACATTTAAATCAAAATAGTTGAACAGTTCAACAAGATATACATAGTAAACCACTGGCGTGATATTCTTAATTGTTGTTGCAAAACCGTAACTTTTGTGTCCCTCTAACAAGTGACTGTTTAATTTGTCAGGTGCATTTAAGCAAATAAAGAATAACAATGTAATGCACAGTTAGATCAAATATATGTATGGGTGACCGGGGCACCATGGATACTGGATTATTTGGTCACTTGTAGGTATCTTTAATTACACGACATGGCATCACTTTGTGTATTATCTAGATGTGGACACTGGGTTGTTCAGTCACTTGTACCTTAATCATGATGACATCTAGTTAGAACGTTACAACACAGAGAGGAGTGTCGAGCCTAGATAGCTGACCTTCCGAGCTGATATGACACCGCATGATGATGAGTGTTTTTATTTGTATCCATAAGACTCATTGTAATAACAGCACACAATAATTGTGTTTCTCCAAAGAAAGTGATTCATTTTGAAGACACCAATGCGCCAGATGGTGGCCAAGCTGGCACATTGATAACATGAATTTGCCGAGTACATAACACATTAATTGTTCAATTGTATATTATTAGAATAACGGGTAACGCTCTGCACCAGCAAGATGGTGTTATTTACAATCGTTTGTTCTGCTTTACACTGTGATGCATTTAGACTGGAATAACTCACACTGTGAGCATAATTAAGAATACATATCATTACTTATCTATTTATCCATCATCTGATTGCAACATGTGAGTAGAATGAAGTGTGTATTTACAATTACTCAGCTTTACAAATTACAACAGTATGGACACTTGCGTTATTGCAGATACTGTAAAATATTGTATCAGTTCAAAGAAGATATTTCAAAAACAAAATTTTTTCCTTAGCTGAACAAGTCATCATATCCTTAAATGTACAGTATTAATTTCAAAATATGCCACCACTAACATGGGTTCCTGGTGTAAAGGTTACACTGAGTTTGTAATTACCATTCTAAGAATCGCCAAATAGTTTTTAAGATTGTTGACTAATAATAGTGACTTAGCTTTAAGAAAATAAAGGTGGTTGGTATTCGGAATAAGAACATCAGATTGATAGGCTTACTAACTTACCTGTATTGTTTTTCGTTTACAAATTAATGTTATTTTTATAGTTACTAAACACGTATGTTATATGACTAAGCAAAGAATAGCATGTAGTGTTTGTTGAAGTTATTGATTATTTGCATTACAAATATGTATAACTAATTTAACAAATAAAAACAAAGAATGTGACAACTTCGTCAGAAGGCGGCAGTGCAACAAGTTGGTGGACAGACATTCCTGAAGCCCTCAACTGATACTATGGCTTTTTTCATACAACCTGTTTTGGCCACCAATTTTTGTGGATGGCCCCTACATTTTGGCAAAGTGGGGGTTTGGCTGGTCCCCATTAATCTTAGGTTAAATTGAATCACTGAATAGTAAGCATTATGGCTTCGAATAATGAAATGCATGCATTATGCATAGTTAGCTGTATATGTTACGTAATCGGCAAATGTTCAATTGACAATTAAAAGCAATTAATGTGACGCATATTGAAGAAAGCAAGTAAAATAATAAATTATTAATTACATTTAACGTAAAATATTTTTTAGGTGGAACACATTCTCTTGACGACACATTTTTTTTAAAACAACTCTCTGCACAGCGTCTTGCGCTCATTCTGAATAAAGCGCATTTTGTGAGAAGATTTCGCTAAGTTTGTGAAGATATATACTACAGGTGGTTATTACTGTATCTGTGTAATTCAGTTGATAAATTTGATATGTAAATTACGCATATCACAATGTAAATTATGCAACGATGTTTGTTCATGCTAAAAACATAAATCGCCTACAGTAAGTATATGCTATCCTATGCCTAGGCTATGTGATGACAGCCGTCGTCTAGTCACATAAATTGTTGAAAGTCACTTGTATTTACACAGACTACCCTTGTAACACAACTGTATTGATAAGGACGAATACCACGTTTTAATGAGTAAACTATGTTTATAATTTTGGAAAGTTTTACTAATTTGGATTTGTTTCGCTTTTGGTAAATATGTTTAAATCGAATAATCGCAATTTTTTTTATGAGACTAGGCTTTAAAACACTTGTTTAATATTTCAAATCAAAATACTTGGGTATGGGGGTTACATAGTCGTAGATAAACCTGGGCCTAGGGTTGGTTACTGGGGTGGCAACTGTTGTAAACAGCGACCCTGTCCGCGACCCGTCTACAACATTGACTTTGTGCAACAAAATCATCGGGACCGTTTTTATATTATGATCACGATAACATTAATTATGAACAAGTGAATTGCGGGTGAAGTGGAAGTTGCGCCCAACTAAAATAACATAATCCAAACACAAGTCCTGGATCCGTCGTCGACACAACAATTACAAAACTTGGCGCTAATTTATTGTGACTAACAAAGTCTTCCAAATGACATCCTGCAACACTCTAAATGTGACAACTGTTGACTAACAATGTGTGTTTATTTCACCTAAGAATTGTGATCATATTTTGATATCATCTGTCATTAATTAAACTGTTAAATATTCACTGTTTCGTGTTACAGTTTAGCCCGATGTCACATCCCGGCCGAGGGAGTGGTGACGTTGGCAGCTGGGATACAGACGTTGACGGCCCTGACAGATCTCGAGTAGGTGAACATGTGTACAAATGTATAGATACATGGTATGTGTACACAAACAGTCGTACTAATATAATTAAATGTACCTACAAATACATCGTACAATATTTATTTAAGAAATTGTATGTGACAATATTCTGTCTGCATCAGTATAACTATTTACAAAATGCAATCCAAATTATTATTACTTTAATTAATTAAAATGCATATTTCATGATTAAAAAGTAATAAAACACCAGTAATTATTATTGGCTAATCACGTGTTATGTTCATTAAAATTCACTCTTTGTCTAAATATTGTTTTTAAACTGATCCGTGAATTAATAAAACATTATTTCGAGGGTTCAACATTTCTCGTCACACAAACTAGACTTTTCAAAACAAACTGTCTTTTTTTGTTGTCCACAAAATGTAGTTTGTGGCGAGAAACATTTGTGTTTATAGAGTCGAGTTGACTGAAAGTTGTTTGTTTGTAGATTATTAGTTTTACTTCAGTCAGAGAAATGTGTTAATTACTGCGTCAGTTCAGGAGATAATGTTTACTTTACAGTCTCAGCTGGAACGATGTGTCACCGGCGGCGGCCGAGAGACTCGCCCTGAGTCTGGAGAGTCTGAAGAGACTCGAGGAACTCTGGTAAGATTTGTAATTACGTTGACTTGACAAAGTTTAATGTTGACACGTCAATTGTTGGTGACTCGGTGAAACAGTTACACACGCACGTACACACGCTGTTTAGTGCACACGCACGAACCCACTCAGTTGTCTTCCGTTGTTGACAAGTGTCACATGTCGTTTACTTTACACGTGTTCATGTTACTCGTGACATTTGTCTGCAGGTTGTGGCGGTGTCACATCCGAGACTCCGGGGCGAGACAGATCGTCGCAGCCGCCGCCAACTCACCGAGTCTAAGGTACCTCGCGTAAGTTGAACTGTGTTATTTCACTCGTCTATCTTCTCTCAACCGGGTAATTACCCCGTCTGACGGGACACTTGATGTTCTACCCACCGACGACAACACTTTGTGACAGTCTCCACCCAGTTTGTGTCGTCAAGTGACCTTGACATTGTAACTTTGTTGTAGTTTATTTCTGTTCCTATCAACAGTCTTTTCTCAAAAACCTGTCTCGTCAAATGTCGCCAAATTAAACATTTATTGACAGTAGACGACTGTGTAATGTCACCAAATGTGGTGCTGTCAAACGTCGGTTTATTGGCGACAATTAATTTGTTTAATAATTTTTTATTATAATTTATTTTAATAATAATAAATCGTTAACTTGTGTTATAAATTTAACAGATTTTTCACGAAAGACTTTCGACGTCCACAGTCGGTGATAGACGGCTGTGCGGGGTAACTTTGTAGACGTCGTGTAATCACCCCCTAGCAGCAGGGCAGTTAGTGTGTGTGGGTTGGGTGAATAGGAAGGGTTTGTGGCGGGTTAATTTTGATTTGTGACGTCAGAAGTATCTGTGTTTGTTGTAGACTCAACTGGAATCACATCACAGACGACGTCGAGAGACAGCTGTGGGAGGAACTGAAGGGGAGGAAGGGACTGAGTGTAGGGTGAGTAGATATATTGTCTCTTGACACACGCACTGACACACGCACTGACACACGCACTTACACACGCACTGACACATGCACTTACACACACACACGCACGCACGCACGCACGCACGCACGCACACACACACACACACACACACACACACACAGTGTAACACGTGTGTCGTCTGTTGTAGACTGGACTACCAGGAGTCGCCGCCAGTAGACTTGGACTGTGATAGAGTCGGTTGTGTGCCGTGGTCGTAGGATGTATGTCGGTGGCGACTGTCACAGGACAGACAGCGATCACAGCCACAACCGAGTCTCGTCACACCACACCACCATCAAGTCATCAAGTCATCAAGTCGACTCACCATATGACATTATACGCCTCACTACATGTCACTTGTCATGTAATTAACACGGTGAAGTTAGTCCGCGCTAACTCCACGCCTACACACCTATTCCCAAAAGGCTGTTTTGTCAACATGCTATAAATAGCCCTTCGGAAAGGCTCTACGCTCAACATATTGATTAAGACTTATTGCCAGGTGCCAAATTTCTCGGTTTTGCGGTAGAACTCATGTTTTCCCCTCATTTTGGAATAATCTCTCGGTCTACCCCTTTAGTGATGACATCTACCGCTAAACCGTCATTCCACGGGTAAAACGTTCAACGCACTCATTTCGAACCAAAATATACCAACACGTCACATAAAAGATGCACCAACATTAAGTAAATATACCCTAAAGTTGACAAACAGTTCCGCCAGGAGTGAAACCCCTCTCACACTACCCTAGTGATAGAGGCGAGAGGCCCTCAACGCCATCTACCGCCGTCACATCTTGAAAAGTGGTAGATCTACCGCTTTTTGTGCAATGTTAATTGACACCTCTGCATAGCCACACCGATTACAATGCACAACGGAGCAGGACATTACCCGCTAAGTCATTATGCTTTACAATCCGTATGGTATTGTCGGAATGTGTATATGATACGAAGTCAAACTTAGGAAATGCTAAGGTCATATCACGTTGAAAACAACGGTTCTCTTCCGATCACCGAAGTTATGCAACGTCTAGCCCTGTTAGTATTTTAATGGTTGACAGGCTGGGAATACCGGATGATGTATCATTTTTATGTTCGCATTTAACTAGATATATTACCACTGTCGTCGTCGTCGTTGTCGTCATTGTCGACAAAGGGCGCTTTCCTCGAAATTCGAGTGACAATACCACGAATTTATGTCTTTTTCAAGAAACTCGAACATCATGCCTAATGACCACTTTGTCCTTACGCAACAGGAGTAACAACTGACATATGGTATCATTTCAAATCTCAGATGCAACTGTGCACAAAAACATCACTTACACTCACTCATTCAGGCAAATTCTGCTCTCACTAATACAACCAAACTGCACAAATCATTTTTTTCAAGGCACTCTTTATCTAAGTAATGGCGGATGGATTCTGACTGTGGTCCGTGCCTTGCAACCTTACAGGGTCCACCCCCCGATTTATCACATGTTGCATCCCATGGTGCTCCGCGGCGCGCGTCAATCCATTGATACATAAAAAAACGAAACAAAAAAAAATATCGCCCAGCCTGTAACGAGAACATTTAGGGGCAGTGACAAATAGTAACTGCGCAAAGCTCATTTATTGTAGCAGGATGTATGCATATAGAATAAGTTGGGAAGTTGAAACATCGCTTTAGCCATGTACACGTTTCTGGACCCAATTCGGTGAAACAGTATTTCTGGGGCAACAACAGGAATTGGTGGAGAACGAATTTTAATTATTATATATGGGTAAGCCGCCGTTAACTGCTAAGTCATTAATCCGTATGGTATTGTCGGAATGTGTATATGATACGAAGTCAAACTTAGGAAATGCTAAGGCCATATCACTTTGAAAACAACGGTTCTCTTCCGATCACCGAAGTTATGCAACGTCTAGCCCTGTTAGTATTTTAATGGGTGACAGGCTGGGAATACCGGATGATGTATCACTTTTATGTTCGCATTTAATTAGATATATTACCACTGTCGTCGTCGTCGTCGTCGTCGTCGTCTTCGACAAAGAGCGCTTTCCTCGAAATTCGAGTTATAATACCGCGAATTGATGTCTTTTTCACGAAACTCGAACATCGTGCCTAATGACCACTGTGTCCATACGCAACAATTGTAAAAACTGACATATGGTATCATTTCAAATCTCAGATGCAACTGTGCACAAAAAACATCACGTACACTCACTCATTCAGACAAAATCTTCTCTCACTAATACAACAAAACTGCACAAATAATTTTATCTAGGCACTCTTTATCTATGTAATGGCGGATGGATTCTGACTGTGGTCCTTGCCCTGCAACCTAACAGGGTCCACCCACCGATTTCTCACATGTTGCTTCCAATGGTGCTCCGCGGCGCGCGTCAATCCATTGACACATAAAAAAAGGAAAACAAAATTATATCGCCCAGCCTGCAACGATAACATTTTGGGGCAGTGAGAAATAGTAACTGCGCAAAGCTCATTTACTATAGCAGAATGTATGCTTGTAGATTAAGTTTGGAAGTTGAAACATCGCTTTAGCCATGTACACGTTTCTGGACCCAATTCGGTAACAAAGTATTTCGGGGCAACAACAGGAATGGGTGGAGAACGATTTGGCATAGTCTAGTTGTTCCAAAAACTCAGCTTAATATCGAAGTTTGCCAGAGAGGTACGTGTCAGATAATTCCCTTAAACAGAAACTTCTGTAGACGCTTACTTCAGCAGCGATTCTGTTCTAAGCAATGGAAAACATGAATGTGGAATTTTAATTATTATATATGGGTAAGCGGCCATTACCCTCTAAGTCAGTATGCTTTACAATCCGTATTGTATTGTCGGAATATATATATATATGATACGAAGTCAAACTTAGGAAATGCTAAGGCCATATCACGTTGAAAACAACGGTTCTCTTCCGATCACCGAAGTTATGCAACGCCTAGACCTTGTTAGTATTTTGATGGGTGACAGGCTGGAAATACCGGATGATGTAATATTTTTATGTTCGCATTTAACTAGATATATTACCACTGTCATCGTCGTCGTCGTTGTCGACAAAGAGCGCTTTCCTCGAAATTCGAGTGAAAGTATCACGAATTTATGTCTTTTTCACGAAACTCGAACATCGTGCCTAATGACCACTGTGTCCATACGCAACAGGTGTAAAAACTGACATGTGGTATCATTTTAAATCTCAGATGCAACTTTGCCCAAAAACCATCACTTACACTCACTCATTCAGACAAATTCTGCTCTTACTTATACAACCAAACTGCACAAATCATTTTATCTATGCACTCTTTATCTATGTAATGGCGGATGGATTCTGACTGTGGTCCGTGCCCTGCAACCTTAAAGGGTCCACCCACCGATTTCTCACATTTTGCTTCCCATAGTGCTCCGCGGCGCGCGTCAATCCATTGACACAAAAAAGGGAAACAAAATTAAATCGCCCAGCCTGCAACGAGAACATTTAGGGGCAGTGACAATTAGTAACTGCGCAAAGCTCATTTAGTGTAGCAGAATGTATGCATATATAATAAATTTGGAAGTTGAAACATCGCTTTAGCCATGTTTACGTTTCTGGACCCAATTCGGTGACACATTATTTCTGGGGCAACAACAGGAATGGGTGGAGAAAGAATTTTAATTATTATATATGGATAAGCCGCCGTTAATACATCACAAAAAACGGAAAAAAAAGTTTTCGTGTGTTTTCCGCAGTTCGATACCCCGTCGACTCCCGGTGCATTTGTGTTTACAATGAAATGGGGACACGCTTATGCAGACCTTTCTCTGTTTGTATAAATACACGAACTACTTGTTAGGTTGGTAACGGGCAATCCAATTTTATTCATACTCAACAAGGATTGCCGCTGTGCACACAATAATAGTGACTAAGTTTGCCACAAAGTGTGCACAGCCTTGTATTAAGCTGGTGTGTATGACCAATTAGTGAACAATACCAGATAAGATTTAACATTAGTGATATTTTCTACTGTAGCTAGCAACTGCCGAAGACAGTCTTTACCATAAACCCTTGATGCTCTTAAAAAGCTACAGCATACCAATAGGGAAAAATACCTATGTGCAAACAAGCAAACATAATTATACGTATATAGTGCTAGCTAGAGTATTTACAATGATATACACAAAAGTGGATGAATAAACCTCCCGGCCCCACCTGTGTGCAGGTGGTGGCCCAACCCCCCTAAAGGGCTGCACAACATTTGGCCGGAGCCACAGTAGATACTCTTTAGTTGTGTTCAATACACGATTGTGACATATTGGCACTTGCTGTGACCATTTTCTACCACACGTAACATGATGAAAGGTATATATCAGTCCATGGCTAATGTCACATTTTGTCTCGTACCCAGGTAAACTGGTGTGTGTTGCTCAAATATATGAAGTCTGGCTGACATAGCTGGCCGGGTTCGTGTAGGGTTGTTTCGCAACATGACTGACCCTCAACAGACAGAAAGGTAAGTCGCCTCACGACCATCCCTATGCCAATAGAGGGTCAAATGACATCGCAACCATGCCTCCAACAACAGAAGGGAGAAGTCGCCTCACGACCGTCCCTCTGTTGACGGTGTAGCTCACTCTCACGATGGCGGTCAGCTTCACTGTCATTGTTTTGTTACTGCTCGGCGGTGTAGATACGTCGGCGTAGGTTTTACTGGGCGAGGGGTCGTCACGGCCAGGCACGCGCGTCAAGGGCCGATGTAGAGTGGACTTGACAATGAAGTTTGAACTCTCCGGTGCAGTGTTGGCTGAGCGGGATGTCATCGCAGCTAGGAACGTGCGTCATGGGCTGGTGTAGGCTCGTCGATGTAGACATGAAACACCAACACACTTTTCGCAGATGGTTTGCTAGAGATTGATACAACCCGGATATATTTCTGGTAAGAATTGGAATGCCAGCGCCCCATGGCTTTAATTTGTTCAGAGGAGAAATCTGACTTAGCTGCCCATGTAGCTGCTCCTATTCTGAAACAGTGTGCCGAGATTTTCTTGCTTGTTAATTCTATGTTAGCGATGATTGCTTTAAGATATTTTGCAATAGCAGTGTTCTGAACTGGAAGTTTATTGGCATAGCGAAAAAGAGGGCCCTGACCCTGTCCCCTGAGCTTGATGTAGTCTACCATCCTACGGTAAGGGCAAGCTGCTTTGCCTGTGGGGAGAACGTCCAGGGTGAAGGGGCGGCCATCACTGTGCTTGTATGACAGGAAAACCAAACGTAGTTTAGAGGGTTTAATGCGACATTGGGACACAGAAAGATTGTGTCGGCCGTTACCTCACCTATCCTTAGGAACCCGAAGAACATTAGACTAAACATAGCACGGAGCAAGATTACTGTGTAGGATGAGCATCGGGACGTAGGAACTGACTTAATGATGATGGACAAATCTCGGGTGGACAAAGGCTGGCGTTGGTCTACGTGAGGACATGCATGGGCTACTCGCCTTTTCCTATCCAGTTTCTGCACAAATGTTACGAACCTTGTCCAGTTATTCTCGTAACGTCTGGCACTGCTTGGGGCAAAGGCAGCATTCATGGTACCCAAGGCGTTGTGTGCCAGGGTAGCCAATTAATGGGGACTGGTGTTGGTTGGTCGTCTAGGCTGGGCTGAATGGTGCGTGCGCGTGCGATCTGCACCGCGAGAGATAAGATCGGCAACAATATTGGTCTTACCAGGGATGTGCTTGGGGCGGAAACAGATATTATAAGACAATCATGCAACAATCAATTGTCGAAGCAAAGACATGAGTTGTGGATCTTTGGCAGTTTGCCTGTTGATCACTGCCACAACTGCTGTGTTGTCTGAAAGAAACAAGACGCGTTGATTAGTCCATACTGGCCCCCAGCGCCTGACAACCAGTACGATCGGTAGGAGTTCTTTGATGGAGATATGCTTGGAATCCCAGGAAGAGGGAAACTGACCCTGCAACCATGAAGCCCCCACGACAGCCCCATATGCGAAACCACTTGCATCTGTTGTGAGACGCAACACATCTGATGACATCCTTGTGGTTTATAAGAAAGACAACTGATCATTAAAGGAGTGTAGGAATTCAAGCCAGGCAGACATGTCCCTGCGTGCCTCGACAGTTATGCGGATGCGATGATTGGCTCTTGTCTTGCCTTTAGTCAGATCAATGAGGCGTCGCAGGAAAGCGCGACCAGGGGCTATGGCTCGGCAAGCAAAATTCAGTGACCCAATCAGGGACTGCATTTCTTTCAGAGTGGTTTTCTTTATCTTGGCTAGGTTTATGAGTTTTTGACGAAGCGATGCCACCTTGTCTGGAGGCAAGGCAAGTGTTTGATTCACTGTGTCAACTTCGATGCCATGGAGTATTACTGTTGTTGAAGGGAACACTGTTTTAGACTGTTTGATGGTGGCAAGGCAAGTGTTTGATTCACTATGTCAACTTCGATGCCATGGAGTATTACTGTTGTTGAAGGGAACACTGTTTTAGGCTGTTTGATGGGTAGGTTAACCATATTGCTGAGCTAAAAAAAACGAGACAGGCTGGAATGACAATCTGGTAGTGTTTTACCGAAGAAAATGAAATCGTCGAGGATATGGCTCATGTAGGAAATGTGAAACTTGTGTTGGCAGATCCATTGCAGTGTCTGTGACAGGAGCTCAAATGTTCGGCATGCGTGACTCACGCCCATGGGGAGACACAAATCGAAATAGTTTTGTCCTTTAAATTTGAAACCTAACAGTCTATAATCGAGAGGTGAGACCTGAATTATGCGGAAAGCATCTTGCAAGTCGGCTTTGGCGATATAAGCTCCTTTGCCCAGCAGGGACACGAGCTGTTCAACGCAATGATCTAGCATTTGGAAAGTAACTGCAGTGAATTCGGGCAGAATGTGGGAGTTAACCGAGTTGGTTTTGGGAAAGCTAAGGTCGTGAATAAGTCATAATTCCCCTTGTTTTTTTTTCGGGACTATTCCTAATGGTGAGTAAACCATGTTTGGAAAAGGATCTGATACAAAAGGTCCTGCAATCCTGTGTTTAGCTTTCTCTTTATTCAGCTTCTGCTGTACGTTATCTAGGTTATCCCTGACCGACCTGTGATTCTCATACTCATGCTTTGGCGGGTCTGATGGGAAACTGCAAGGAATGCGAAAACCACAGGTAAAACCTGTAACGAGAGCGTTGGTTAGATTCTTGTCATATCCCTGCAATAATAATGCCAAAACATTAGGCTTCACCGGTGTTGGTAACACATATGTCTTGGTTGTCGATGTTGGCTGGGTCAGTGTATTGCTGGCCCCTGTGGAAAAATCATGTTGCTTTAGGGGGGCTTTGCAGTGAGTTCTGTTGTAAGCAACCTTGGCTTTGCAGACCTGCTGGCTATGACCTTCCTTCTTGCAGAAGGAACATCCGTGTGTGTAGTTGCAATCCCGCTTAGAACATCTACCCTTGTTGAAGTTATAGCAGAAGCGCGAGGAGTGGGGACTTGTGCTTTTGGTGACGTAGTCACGAAAAGGCTGGGCTGTCACTGATGTGTTGGCTGCTTTAATTTTACATTTTGCTTTCACGCTCGAGTACAGAGGGTAGTTAAAAACATTCCAAGGGGCACCCGTTCTCTCCCTCCTGATCCGGAAACGGTAGTCGTATTCTAACCAGACTAGGGGGCCTTTCTGTGCATGCATGGTTATGATGTCTATGTCATGAGCTGACTACCTTCCTCCGGAAATTGTTCTGACCTGATCGCTGCGTAGGTCATGAACAGATGAAGCCATTCCCCAATCTGATCTACAGGGATACTAGTTGGTTTATATATATATATATATATATATATATATATGCTGCTACCATCCTGTAGAATGCAAATTAATAATATGCCCACTGAAAATTTGGTATTTGTCACACCTCCATATCTGTGATTGGCAGGGCAGCATAATGCTGTGTTTGTCACACCACCCTATCTGTGATTGGCAGGGCAGTATAATGCTATATTTGTCACACCACCATATCTGTGATTGGCAGGGCAGTATAATACTGTATTTGTCACACCACCCTATCTGTGATTGGCAGTGCTGTATAATGCTGTATTTGTCACACCACCATATTTGTGATAGGCAGGGCAGTATAATGCTGTATTTGTCACACCACCCTATATGTGATTGGCAGGGCAGTATAATGCTGTATTTGTCAGTCACACCACCATATATGTGATAGGCAGGGCAGTATAATGCTGTATTTGTCAGTCACACCACCCTATCTGTGATGGGCAGGGCAGTATAATGCTGTATTTGTCACACCACCCTATATGTGATTGGCAGGGCAGTGTAATGCTGTATTTGTCACACCACCATATATGTGATTGGCAGGGCAGTATAATGCTGTATTTGTCACACCACCATATCGGTGATTGGCAGGGCAGTATAATGCTGTATTTGTCACACCACCCTATATGTGATTGGCAGGGCAGTATAATGCTGTATTTGTCACACCACCATATATGTGATTGGCAGGGCAGTATAATGCTGCGATGGCGAAAACCCTAAAAACTAGCCATCTTCAGTGTGTGTAATAATTGTGTGTAAGTTAGTGATAAATAATTTATACCTAGAGGGTAGAATCCTTGTAATAAGGTCACGCAGCTCACATGTATAAGCAATCGAAAGGCTACTATCAGTAGACAAAGGACATAGTGGAGCCCCTATAAGCTGTTAAGTGTCACTGTGTAAACAATTTGACACGATATGACAAGATTGCCATCTCGAACAACAAGTTTCAGATGGCAAGTGGACAAGGAAGCCATTGGCTTATCGAGAGTCCAACAATTTTATCATCTATGTGTAGCCCTCCCTTATCATATATCTGTCAATTCTATTTTAAACATATTCACACTAATAGCATTAACACAATCATTTGGCAGTTTGTTCCATTCATTTATCACCCTCTGTGAGAAAGAGTACTTTCTCATGTCCAACCTACACTGCTCCTTAACTAATGCTGCTTTGTGTCCTCTGGTTCTACTGCCTTCTTTAGGTTTGAAGAACATATTCCTATCAACATCCTCATAACCGTTCACTATTTTAAACACTTCTATTTGATCTCCTCTTAGTCTCCTGGTCTCTCGTGTTGTCAAACCACATTGTAATAAGCGACTTTCGTAACTAAGGTCTCTCAATTCTGGAATAATTTTAGTTGCTCTTCGTTGTATTCTTTCTAGCTTGTTTATGTCTTTTTAACGATATGGCCTCCATGCTTGAATACAATATTCCAAATGTGGTATAACTATTGCTTTGTAAAGGGGTACAGTTAGATGTTTCTCCTTATATGTGATAGTTACCCTAATTAGCCCTAGAATTTGATTTCCTTTCGAAGCAGCAATCCCACATTGCTCTGAAACTTTCATGTCAGCACTATTAAATGTTACTCCTAAATCCTTTTCTTGTGTGGTTCTACCTAGTACAGCATCCCCCATTTTATATTCCTCGTCCATATTTCCATGTCCTATGTGTATACATTTACACTTCCCAAAATTTAATAACATTTGCCATTTTTCTGACCATTTTACTATTTTTTCTAAATCATCCTGTAAAATTTGTTTATCTGTATCATTAGTAACCTTTCTGAATACTTTTGTGTCATCTGTCATCTTTGCTAGATATGTCATCCTCCAAATCATTTATATATATATATATATATATATATATATATATATATATATATATATATATATATATATATATATATATATATATATATATATATATATATATATATATATATATATATATATATATATGTATGTATGTATATATATAGTGGGTACCACAGGGATCAGTATTAGGCCCTATACTGTTTTTAATATATATATATATATATATATATATATATATATATATATATATATATATATATATATATATATATATATATATATATATATATATATATATATATATATATATATATATATATATATATATATATATATATATATATATATATATATATATATATATATATATATATATATATATATATATATATATATATATATATATATATATATATATATATATATATATATATATATATATATATATATATATATATATATATATATATATATATATATATATATATATTAAAAACAGTATAGGGCCTAATACTGATCCCTGTGGTACCCCACTCAAAACAGATTTCCAGTTTGAAATCTCACCATCTACTATTACTCTCTGTCTTCTGTGTGTAAGCCACTTTTCTATCCAGTTCATTACATCATTGCCTATACCATGGGTTTTTAGTTTAAGTAACAATCTTTGATGTGGCACTTTATCGAAAGCTTTCTGAAAATCTAAGTAGACAACATCCACTGGTGACCCGTCATCTACCCACTTTGTAATTTCTTCCAAAAAACATAAGAGATTGGTTAAACATGACCTTGCTTTTAGGAATCCATGTTGATATGTATTTATTAATTAATGTTTTACAAGGAATTCCACCATGTGGTCTCTAATTAATATTTCGAGTAATTTACATACAACTGATATTAAACTCACTGGTCTGTAATTTTCTGGCTTCTTCCTCGATCCCTTCTTAAATAGCGGCGTAATGTTTGCTTCTTTCCATTCTGAAGGAACTATTTCTTCGTCTATTGGCAAGTTAAAACATTTTGCAAGTGGTGTACTAAATTGCTCAACGATTTCCTTAAGCAGTTTTGGTGGTATCCCATCAACTCCAGGTGATTTATTATCTTTCATCTTTTTAATTTTCTTTGCTATTTTTTCAGGAGTTACAAATAACTGCCCTAAATGTTCTGATTTATTGCCCTCAAATATAGTCAATGGAACAGGAAGTGAGCTGATATCTTATGTGGTAAAAACTGAGCTGAAATACTCATTCAGGACCTCTGTCATTTGAAACCCGTCTGAAATTATGTTTTCACTGTTGTTTTCCAGTAGTCCGACCTTATCTCGAACTATCTGTTTACTCCTTACATAAGCATAGAAACTCTTGCTGTCATTTTTTATATTACCTGCAATTTTTTTCAAAGGTTCTTTTATATTTTCTTATTTCAGTTGTAGCTAGGTTAAGTGCCTGTTTTTAGTTTGTGTAGTCTTCTACATTTCCAGTGTGTTTATATATCCTCCACAGCATCTGTTTGTGAGCAATTTTTCTAATAGCCTCTTTTGACAGGTGTTTTTTCCTTGAGCTTTTCCCTTGTTTTCGTAATGGAATAAATTTCACAATAATGCCCTTAATCTCATATTTTAAACAAGTCCAGCATTCTGTTGCTGTCTTGTTCTTCAGCAAGTTATTCCAATCTATATTTGCTAGATATGTTCTCATCACTTTATATTTGCTTTTGTTGAAGTTCCTCCTCCATTGTTTTTTATATGTATTCCCTGTTTTTACTTTTATATTAAAATGGATTTGGTTATGGTCGCTTGAACGCTTGGCAATCCCTCTCCACTCACCCGCTTACGTCTCTTTTGTTGCATTCTCTGCCTTCTGTCATCTGTCTTCTTCTGATCCACAGTCTTAGCGTTTTCTCTGCTCTTGTTATCCTCGACCATCCTGCCATCTGACCATCCCTCTTCACTCACTCGGTTATCTTCCTTTTGTTGCACATTCTTCCTTTTTCCATCTTACTTCTTCTTACCAGCTTTCTCCCTCACATTGCTACTGCTCTCCTTGTTCTCCTCGGTCTCACCACCTCTGCTCTCCTCGGTCTCACCACCTCTGCTCTCATCATTCTCACCACCTCTGCTCTCTTCTGTCTCACCCTGCCCTGCCATCATCAAAATCATATGCCTTAGCTCAATCACCTGCTCCTGCAGATATTTCACTGTCATACACCCCCTACACACGAAATGAAAATCATCCGCCTGCACCTCCGCCCACGAATTTACACACCCGGACTTTGCAAAGTTTATCCAGCTGTCGCAGCTAGAACATATCAAATTACGTTTCACCTTTACTTGGCGTTTGCCGGGCGCCATGTTATAAATAAAATTTGTATTTGTTTATAATCCGTTTATAATCAATTTATACTAGGTAGTCTTCACAAAGACTGTTTTGTATTGTAATACACACTTTATAGTATTTTACTTATGACTTAATTAAATTTACAACTACTGCCTTGCAACTTACTTTCTATGTAACATTTGACTATAACAAAACGTAATATCGCTCGCGCTAACGAAATTTCAGTGACCTTCTTTAAATTACACTGAATTACTACCTACGGCTAACATTTAACAATAAATGTTGCTAAAACAAAATATTCATGATTTTAATCTTTAATATGTACTAAATTATTTACAATAATATTACGTCTCGTATTATGTACCCAATCAACTGACAACCCTTAATTATCGCTCGCGCAACCGCGTCTTCGGAGATCTACGATATAAACTACCCTATATTACTCCTATAGCCAAATTGTAATAGCAACTATTGATTAAATAAGGACTCTTGCAAGTTTATGTTTAAGATACACGCAGTAATAATACAATGCCATGGGTCGCGGCTGACCTGTGTGTTGTTAATATGGCGGACAGTGCAGACGTGTGGTAGCCACCTCCCAGCAATCTGCCTAAAGGTACTGATAAATGTGATGACTGGCTGGTGATCCTTGTCTGTATGTGATGTGTAGTGCAGTGTGAAGTAGTTGTTATCAAACTACACATTTATATAATCAATTGCACGCTCCTGAGAGAAATAAACGATCTTTACATCGCAATATCGCTCAACCTGTTCCGAATACGCGCGAAACTGGACCTCCTAGTGTCATTACGCCACAGCTCATAATGCCCCAAAAATCAAGTGCCAAAACGTCCTCGGAAGACCGTGGAGTTGACACTGACGTTGAACATACGCAGCCTTTAGAGGACCACACATTGAGAAATGCATTATTAGCGCTTCTGAAAGACGAGGACACAATCCAGAACATTGCAACATCCATCAGCGAAAGCATTATCAACAAACTACTAAAAACACAAACATTCACCGACATGCTGATCAAAGCCATCATGGACTCCAAGCAATTAAGTGCAATCAAAGAGGATTTGTACCAGGCTTGCTGCATTGACGCAAGCAAGACAACCGCTGAAATGAACGCAATTAACCCCAAAATACGCGCCCTGGAAGCGTCCAGGAAAACGCTTGAACAAGGGAATGTGGCACTTCTTGACCAATTAGATGAACAAGAACAATACAGCCTTCGGAATTGCCTCGTATTTCACGGAGTGACCGAACAACAAAAGGATACGACAGTAGTTAGTGGAAGTTTCTGAGACATCATTGCGCCGCAAAATCACGTGACCAAACATCAAAGGCAAAACACCCTAATATCGCCCACCGCTAATGAGTGCGCGCAGCCAATCAGAGAGCGTCAGAGCGCCCCCTGGCGGTGGTAGCCGAGCGTGCGTGACGTAAGCGCCCCTAGCGACTGGAGGAGGAACGAACATTGACCAGTAGTCATCGATGGTGGACATAGGAACAAAGAAAATACACGTAATATCACCCACTCACCACCACCCACCCACCCACCCACCCACTCACCCACGTAAACACGTGACCGTGACCTTGACCCTGACGGAGTGACCAGTCCGAGTGGTTAGCTAATGTCAACTGGACGTCCGAACGACTGGAGTTAACTGTAAGCCGAAGCGTTTATCCAGCTGTGAGCCATAGCGCGAGATCAAAGGACGCTAATCTGTACAATGTAGCAAGTTAGCCGAGCTAAACAGTGATAAACAGCAACTATGTTGCAGTGACGACATTGATGTGGGACCGAGGCGTGTTATAGCCGGTTATATGGAGTGAACATAAGACGTGATAAAATTAAAACCGATAAAGATAAGGCGAATGTGTAATAGTTATTAATTAGCCGACATGCATGGCTACAATATAACCGCTGGACGACGGAAATCGGACCGTTCGTTAAATAAAATGTAGCAGGACTAAAATGGACTATGTGTAAAATATAATATGTCAACACGCGGTTGGAACAAGAACGCAATACAAGACGTGAATATAAGGTATGCAAAATTTAATACATGAAAAATCACAAGTACAATGGAAAGGAAACGATAGTATATATATATATATATATATAATAATAATAAGATAAATGTTCGTGTTCAAGGAGTGGTGTTGAATGCGTGCAAAAGCGATCGGCGCACGCAACGATTAGTCATCCTGCGTGCTAACGCTATTCGAAGGGGTACCGATCGACGACGCCGGAACAGTGCCTGGTGATCGATGGGACCTAGGTGAAGTCGATGGAGAATAGGTGTGGGTGATGGGGCGTGTATGAGGAGTAATTGACGCATCACAAGCTCCCAACGCGTCATATGGGCACGGAAAGCGGCACGGAAATCGGCGTCGTTGGCGGCGGCGAGGGCGTCTTCATCATCATCATCGTCCCACGACTCCTGCGTGGTCGAGGGGGCACGAAAGCCAGGACCGTAGTGAAAGCAGATATCCGACATGACGTGGTGCCAACGGCTGGCATGTTCGGCGAATGCGGTGAAGAGATCGCTGTCGTATAGGGTCTCTCGAAACAGCACGGCTGCTTGACATCTCCGGCGTTGTACGCTCACATCCATCAGCTCCATTAGCACGCATGCCCAATAAAAGCGAGGTATGCTGTAAGTAAAGGACACAATCAGAGTGAGAACATGCATAGGCATCTATATATAACAGACGTAACCAAGCAACGAGAGAGAGATAGGTAATACGAAACCGATCGACTGGCACTGGATAGGATGTGTAGGAATGACCGACCTTCCAATGTACATCAAGAAGAACAAAGCTGTCATCGGATTGGAAAAGGAGCCCATCCATGCCAAGAGGTACAGTGACAACCTGTGTCTCTTCCGATGTCTGGCCCTGCATCGCGGATGTGAAAGTTGTCGATTGGAACCAGCTGTGAAGACGCTGTACGAGACTTACGTCCAAGACGGCGTACCCATGAAAGCATTTGCCGGGGTCACGATGGACGACCTCTATCGTGTCGAGACCACGTTCCAAACGAATATGTGCGTGTACAGTCTCGTAAAACCGGATGGAGAAGATGGAAAGCCAACTGCAGAACTCGTTCGTCGCTCGGTACGTAAGTACCCTGACACACTCTACCTCAATCTTCACGAGACGCATTTTTCCCTCATCCAGGATAGACGCATGTATTGTCACTCGTACAGATGTCGGAAGTGTGGGGACTGTTTGTGGAAAGACGCATGGAGTCTACGCAACCACGAGAGCACGTGTACGGGGGGTGTGCGCCGAGTCTATCCTGGTGGCGTGTACCATTCGACTCCATCGGTGTTCGAACGTCTGGCAGACGAGAACATCCGAGTGGCCGAAGCGTTGCAGTACTATCCGTACCGAGCCACCTTCGACTTCGAGTGTTGGTTCGATACCGAACACCTTCCGTCTGACAGTGCCCAGGTTCACTGGGTTGCGCGTCACGTCCCGCTGAGCGTCAGCGTGGCATCCAACGTACCCGGACACGAACAGGTGACATGCATCGTCACGGACGGAGACACCAACAAGTTGGTGAGCACCATGATGACTATCCTGCAATCGATGAGCGAGGCCGCGTACGACAAGATCAAAGACTCATACGAACATGTGTTGGACCAACTCGCAGAAGAGCTGACGAAATGGGACGCACGGGAGGCAGCTGCACTGGAGGCAGCTGCACGAGAGGTCACCGAGAAGAAAGCTCGACCGACAACCAATCCGTACAAAACGCTGATGGGACAACTGTATGGATGGATGCGGCAGTTACCTGTCATCGGGTTCAATTCGGGGAAGTATGATCTCAATGCCATCAAACAGTTCCTCATACCGTACTTCCTGACGACTTCAAAGACCGTGGAACAAGACGAGGCCGAGGACGAGGACGAGAGGGAGCAAGAGGGCAACAAGAAAGACGAGAACGACGGCGTCGGGTCAATGTTCGTCATCAAACGCAACAACACTTTCATGTGTCTTTCGACGGATCAGCTGAAATTCCTAGACATGATCAACTACATAGCCCCCGGGTTCAGCTACGACAAGTATCTGAAAGCGTACGGATGCGAGGTGACGAAAGGTCATTTCCCGTACGAGTACATGGACCGTCTGGAGAGACTCGACGACACCGCACTTCCACCGAAAGCGGCCTTCTTCAGTCGACTGAAGAACGAAGGTATTTCAGACGAGGATTACGCCAGTTGTCAGGAGGCCTGGCGCGTCAATGGCATGACGACGTTGCGGGACTTTCTCGTCTGGTACAACAACAGGGACGTGGTTCCCTTTCTACAGGCCATCGACAGACAGTTCGCGTTCTATCGACAACGGGGAATAGACATGTTCAAGCAAGGTATCAGCGTACCTGGTCTGACCCTGCTGTACCTGTTCAACGACCTCCCAGAGAAGACCTACTTTACCATCTTCAACGAGAAGAATAAAGACCTGCACGACCTCGTGAAAGAGAACATTGTAGGCGGGCCTTCGATCATCTTTCATCGCTATCACGAGAAAGGGATCACCACGCTACGTCAGAACGAGTACGGAGAGGCGGCTCGTCCATGTCGAGCGATCGTCGGATACGATGCGAACGCACTGTACCTGTGGTCGCTCATGCAAGACATGCCTATGGGATGGTACACGCGACGACGAGCAGAGAAGGACTTCCGCCCCGAATCGGCACAGCTGTACGGACAGATGGCTGGAGAATGGTTGACGTGGGAATCCGAACGCACGGGACGTTCCATACGGCATCAGATCAACGGACGAGAGAAGAGAATAGGCAAACATCGGGTGGATGGATGGTGCAGCGAGACGAAGACGGCTTATCAGTTCCAAGGGTGCTTTTTTCACGGTTGCTCGTGCAACCGTGACGAGGTGAACGCCGTCAACGGGAGACCAATGGCGGACCTGCTCGCTGAGACCCGAAAGACCACCGCCTACCTACGACACTTTGTCACAGTCGTCGAGTTGTGGGAATGCGAGTGGAAAGAGATGAGACGAACCCCGGCCGTACGCAAGTGTGTGGATGCAGCATTTCCCCGACGTCGACACGTGCGATGGACGATGACGTCACAACAGATCCTGAACGGAGTGCGTGCAGGAACCGTGTTCGGCATGATCGAGTGCGACATACGCGTACCGGAAGAATTGCGCGCGCACTTTGCCGAGATGCAGCCCGTGTTCAAGAACATCAGTCTGATGCGCGAGGATCTCGGCCCGTTCATGCGCCGTTACGCCGAAGAACACGACATCATGAAGACTCCTCGACGCATGCTCGTGGGTAGTTATTGCGGCGATAAGATACTGCTCGCAACGCCACTGCTGCGATGGTATCTGGACCACGGTCTCGAGGTACTGCACGTGTACCAGGTCATCGAATACGATCCTATTCCGTGTTTCCGGCGGTTCGGCGATGCAGTGTCCAAGGCCCGACGCGAGGGCGACGTTCACCAAGACAAGACCATCATCGCGGACACCATGAAGTTGCTGGGGAACTCGGGCTACGGAAAGACCATCACCAACGTCGACCGACATCGTGACGTCAGCTACTGCACGGAGAAGGCGGCATCGCTCCTGGTCAACGATAAACGGTTCCGACATCTCGAGATCGTCGTCGACGATGCGTACGAGATAGAGTTGAACAAGAAAACCGTCAAGTACACCCTACCCGTACACGTGGGATTCTTCGTTCTGCAGTACGCCAAGATGCGCATGTTGCAGTTCTATTACGACTTCATCATCCGATACGTGGAGCACCCTCTTTTCGAGTACTGCGAGATGGATACGGATTCCGCCTATTTGGCCTTGGCCGGCGAGTCCGTCGACGACCTCGTGACCCCGGAACTACGAGAACATTATTTCCGACATCGTTCCGAATGGCTCCCATCGGAATGTTGCGACGACCATCGGAACGACTACGTGCGCTGTCGTCTCGCCAATCGACCGTGGGTCGGCGACGAGGCGTGCTGTAAGGCGCGAAGAGCGTTCGACAAGAGGACACCGGGTATGTTCAAGGTCGAGTGGTCCGGTGCCGGATTCGTGGGGTTGTGTAACAAGACGTACTATTGTTTCGGAGCCACCGACAAGTACAGCACCAAAGGACTGAGCAAACGGCACAACACCATCGACAAGGACGCGTTCCTGGCGGTGCTCACCAACCGTCGGAGCGGAGGTGGATCGAACCGTGGTTTCCGGGTGCATAAATCTACCGTGATGACGTACGTGCAGACACGGGATGCACTCACCTTCTTTTACGCCAAACGCGTGGTGCACGAGGACGGGGTGACCACGGGTCCGGTGGACGTATAGAAAAGGCGATGCACGCTGCACTCGTTTCACACGCAGTCATGGATGCACGATGGAAACACCCCTTCACGTGCATCGTCGCCGGACCGACGGGGTGCGGCAAGAGTACATTCGTGACGCGTATGTTGCGTCACGCCGCTGCGATGATCGATCCGCCGCCCCAACAAATAATGTGGTGTTACGGAGAATGGCAAGAGGCTTACGCAACGACGAACTTGGGTCACGTGCGATTCGAGGAAGGGTTACCGACGGCGGCCATGTTCGATCCGACAACGAGGAACCTCATCGTCATAGACGATCTCATGGCCGAAACGGACGAACGGGTCACGACCTTGTTCACTAAACAAAGTCACCACAGGAACACGTCCGTGCTGTATCTCGTACAGAACCTTTTCCCTAAAAACAAAGAGAGTCGCACCATCAGTCTGAATTCGCAGTACATGGTGGTGTTCAAGAATCCACGTGACGCATCGCAGATGGCGACCTTGGCGCGGCAGATGTATCCGGGACGCGGCAAGTTCGTGCAAGAGGCGTTTAAAGACGCCACGGCGGTACCGTACGGTTATCTATTGGTCGATCTCAAACAGGACACGCCCGAGGACATGCGTCTGCGCACGGCCATCTTTCCAGACGACGGTGTTCAGTACGTGTACCTGCCGAAGGTATAAAACGACCGAGTGTGTGGATAGTCTCTTCATTCGCATCATGTCTACCCTGGTGAAGAGACACATCGTGTGCATACAGGCTCTGGCCAGAGTCAAGAACAACAAAATTAAAAAGGCCATCATCGCCAACGCCGACGCCGATCTGCTGTGTGCACTAGCCGAGTGTGCCTACAACATATTAACAAAAAACATTCCATTGACCGCTTTACAGAGGCGACGATTGCATAAATACAGGGCGAAGTTACGCGAGTTGGCTAATAGACGAACGCTCGCTGCCAGACGAAGACGCATCTTGCTGCAACCGCAGGTTGGCGCGGGACAGAGCGGCGGTTTCCTATCGGCCTTCCTAGCACCGTTGGCAAGTTCGGTCTTGATACCCTTGCTCCAACAGGTGCTGACCCAACGGTAGATACATGGAACACGCACGCAAGATGGCCTTGGTGGACCCGCGACTGTTGGACACGCTTCGGTCACCCCCACCCCACCCGCGACCGACACCTTAGGCAAGAAGGTGCAAGCCCTCGATGACGAGATGAAGACCATCCTAGATAGAACGGATCTAGACGACGGGACCAAGGTGACCCTGTATAATCAGGTGTTGCAGCGGTACAACGTCTTGGCCACTAAACGCATCAAGGAACCGCTACGCGTGGTCACGGTGAACGAGTCGGAGGTGACGTCGGAGTCGGGGTCGGAGGGTGCAGTCCGCGCTCCTATTAGCGGACTGGAGGCCACCGTCTTGGCCACCGTACCCAGGACCATGCAGGCCAAAGCCAGCCGTTTGATGGAGCATCTCAAGAAAGACATCACGTGGACCGCTCGCGGTGAACTGATACACGAGGGCGTGCCGGTTGTCGGAAGTAACGTGGTGGATCTCGTTAACGATCTGTTGCGTAAGAGCAAGACCGCTCCGACGGGTTGGCAGCCGTTCGCACGACAACTCCGTGCCATCAACCTACCCATGACGTTGGTCGGCAACGTCGCCAGACGAGCCTACATACGTCCGGAGCCATCGATCACTCCCTCTCGTCGATCCAGTCCTACTCCGCGTGCTGCATCGGGTAGTGCGCGAAGATCGCTAAGTTGGACACCCCTCGCCCGTCAGAGTCGTCGAATGGAACATACCATGCCCACCCCACCCCCCGAAAGACGCAAGGCTTTGACGTCATTGGCTGGTTGGGACAACCTATAGGATGGTACGATGCGTGTCCGTAGCACAGTGTTCGTCATGTCGCCCGATCCACAGGACCTCGTTTACCGTTCCGTCGTCGGTGCGATATTTATCAGTGGACTTTACATGATGGCTCACGGTATACTCCAAAGTGTTATGCTACAGGCGTTATTCGAACCCCCCTCGCTCGACGAATGGACCAATCCTCGTCCACCCACCCACCCTCCCCCCGCATCACGCAAGGCTTCGTCGTCATTGGCTGGACGGAACACCGTATAAGGTGGTACGACGCGTATCCGTAGCAGTCATGCTCATCGATCCACAGGACTCGTACCGATCCATCGTCGCTGCGCTATTGTTCGAAGGACTTACCTTGCTGGGAGACGTTGCAGCCGGCGTTCTTATACAACAGGTGTTATTCCGACTATGGTTACTCCGCTAGACCGTTGTTGTTCCACCGCTGTCATTGTGGGTGCCATAGTGTGTGTCCTACTTCACGTCGGCGTGCTCCTCGTCATTCGTCAGCAGTGGGACTCCGGAGTCAACGGCACCGCCCCCGTCAACACATCGATCCTCCACCTCTTTTGATGGCGCAGAGGGGAGAACGCTCCTTGAGCGAGGTCTACTTCGATCCCACGAAGGTAGGCAGTTATGGCGGCGTCGCTGGCTTGCGAAGCGTCACGCGCCTGCCACAGAAGACCGTCAAGGCATGGTTGTCGGCACAGGACGCCTACACCTTACACAAACCAGCGAGACGTCATTTCAAGAGACGACAAGTCATCGTGGGTGGTATGCATCAGCAGTGGCAGGCCGATCTCGTAGACATGACGAAGGTCAAAGACGTCAACGACGGTATGGCCTTTCTCCTCACGATGATCGACGTCTTCTCGAAAGTGGCCTGGTGTGTTCCCATGAAGAACAAGTCCGCGGCGTCGTTGGTAAAAGCGCTGCAATCCAAGTTCGTCGACGTTTGCCCCCTGACCTTGCAGACGGATCAAGGCAGAGAATTTCGGAACAAATCCGTTCAGGCACTATTGAAGCGTTACGACATCCATTACTTCTACACGCACAACGCGGAGACGAAGGCAGCCGTCGTGGAACGATTCAACCGAACGTTGAAGACGCGCATGTGGCGCTACTTCACGAAACACCAGTCGTGGCGGTACGTCGACATCCTTCCGGACTTGATGCGATCGTATAACAATGCCCGCCACCGCATGATCGGTATGGCGCCGTCACAGGTGAATGCACAGAACCAAGAACAGGTGTGGCAACGTCTGTACGGTCACGATGGTAAGGGCGTGCCCAAGTTGCGCGTGTCGGATCGCGTGCGTGTCAGCAAGTACAAACGCACGTTCGAAAAGGGCTACGAGACGAACTGGAGCGAAGAGTTGTTCACGGTACACGAGGTTCACCCCTCCGACCCACCCGTGTATCGCTTGCGGGACGATCTCGGCGAAGTGCTGGAGGGTACCTTCTACGAACTGGAGCTGCAGAAGGTGCCGGTACCCTTTGATAAGGTGTACCGTGTTGAAGCGGTACTGAAACGCCGTACGGTTGGTAAACGTAAGGAAGCGTTGGTGAAATGGTTCGGCCATGGCTCCTACTTCAACAGCTGGATCGATGCCAAGGGACTCGTCAACTATAAAGCCTAGCCGCGCACATGACGACACTGCATTCGGGAAATGACACACGACGCGACACCACCACCACCACCGCCCTGCCTCACCACCATAGACGAGGAGGAGCAGGACGCGGATTGTACTGACGCTGCACCGAACGAGCCAGACAGCACTCCCTGGCATATTTTCGGTACCGCGTGTCCCAAAGAGGAGATCGTGTTTCTGTGTCAGGTCGTCGTCCTGTACACGGTCATTCTGATCAGCATTTACAACCTGACGACAGGTCGCGGCGATTCTAATCTGTGGACGGCTCTGTTGAGTAGTTCGTTGGGTTAGCTACTACCCAATCCCACGTTGAGACGCAATGGCGACTGATTTCTACATGACGCTGCCCAGCAACTCTTCCATGGAGATGCACCCCGACAACACCTTGACCCATTACGTCACGCACTTACCTCAACGCATCGATCTGACCGGCGAGTGGGAGTGTGGATTGGCTGAAGTCCAGTATCCGCACACTTGGTACAACGTCACAGAGAACGATGCCTGGTTATTCCTCAACCCGATCGATGCTCCGCACACGTACCGACGTACGAAGTTGTCGTGTGGGTATTACGACGATCCGTTAACATTGATGTATCACGTCAACAAGGGACTGTACACTCTGAGGACGTCGACTACGCAGGCGCAAATGAGCTATAGTTCCGTCACTCAGAAAATGACGTTACACATGACAGCGAACACCCTGTTCACCTTACCGCACGACGCGACGGCGTCCATGTTAGGATTCCGTAAACCCGTAGCCAGCGACTCGGCTACGGCGTCATCCTCCACCACCATGGACTCCCGCCCTTCCGACTCGTCGTATCCCTTCCACTTCGAGGCCGAAGATGTGGTGAACTTCGACACCCTATACGTCTACACGAACATCGTGGAGTCTCGCATAGTGGGTGACACTCTCGCACCTCTGTTGCGACCCATTCCGATTAGCGGACGTAACGGTGACAGGGTGTCCGCTCGTTTCACTAACGTGCACTACGTGCCTCTGTTGTACTCGCACTTCGATTCGATCGAGGTGGATATAAGGGACGACATGGGTCGGCGCGTGCCATTCGAATACGGTAGAGTGACGGTGACGCTTCATTTTCGTCGACGCAGGTCCGGACTGTTCTGATGAATTACAACGATTATTACGCACGCCAGGCTGGCGGTGCGCTGCCCTACTTCGCCGGTGCGCAATACCAGCGAGGTCACGGACTGGGCAGTCTGTTCGGCAGTCTGTTGCGCAGCGTCATGCCGCTCTTCAAGAGAGGTGCCGTGGCGTTGGGCAAGGGAGCGTTGAAGACCGGCGTTCGCATAGCCGACGACGTCTTATCGGGACAGAACATAAAAACGGCTGCCAAACGACGCGTCACCGATGCCGTGCTCAGCAGTATTCGGAGCCCCCCTGGTAAACGTATAAAACGAGCGGCCGCAAGGCCGACCGTCACTGCAGTAAAGAGACGCCGCAAGAAACGGACGTCCCAGAAACGCGTGGCCGACATATTCGACAACAGAGATGGCGTTCGTGCATAGACAGTCGTGCGAGGGAGTCAAGACCGAGCTGGATCTCTTTACCGTACCCCCCACTCAGAACTGCATCGTCGACAGTCATGTGGTGGAACATCAACCCACGGCCTCTCTGGACTCTGGAGGACCGATCGAATTCTTCATCCCCGGATCGGGAGACGATTACATAGATCTCGCCAACACGATGCTCCACTTGCAGGTGAAGGTGACGCGCGCCGACGGTAGCCCTCTCGATGCGGGCGACCCCGTGGGACCGGTGAACAACTTCTTGCATTCGCTGTTCAGCCACATCGACCTCTCTCTGAACGACACGCTCGTGACCTCTTCGGCCTCCAACTCGTACCCGTATCGATCCTACATAGAGACGCTGCTGAGTTACGGATTCGATGCCAAGTCGACGCAGCTGACGAATCAGCTGTGGTACAAGGACAAGGCTAGTCGCATGCACGCCTCCGAGCTAGCCGCCGGACCCGATCCTAACCCCGGGTTCGTGACTCGACGAGACTACATAGCCGGCAGTCGCGTGGTCGACATGATGGGTCGTCTCCACGTGGATATGTTTCTCCAGGATAAATTCCTGATCAACGGTGTCGACGTCAAGTTGCGACTGGTGCGCAGCACGCCCGCGTTTGCGCTGATAGCCGGTGGAGCGCACGAGTACAAGATAGTCGTCGTCAACGCGTCCTTGTTCGTGAAGAAGGCCACCATCAATGCAGCCGTGCAGAAGGCTCACATCGTGGCTCTCGATCGGACCACGGTCAAGTATGCGTTACGACCCGTCGAATGCAAGGTGTACTCCATTCCCACGGGCGCTCTGTCGCACACGCACGAGAACCTGTTCCTCGGCTCCCTGCCGAAACGTCTCGTACTGTGCTGCATCGACAACGACGCCTACAACGGCACGTACCAAACAAACCCGTTTCACGCCAAGAACAACACCATCAGCTTCGTCTCCGTGTACGTGGACGGTCGTCAGATACCCGCCAAACCCTTCCAGCCCAACTTCGCCGAAGACCTCTTCGCCAGGTGCTACGCGAGCATGTTCACCTCGACCAGCAAGATATGGCAGGACGAGGGGAACGGTCTGACTCGCGACGAGTACCGAGACGGCTACACCTTCTTCTGTTTCGACCTTACCCCCGACCAGTGCGACGGTCCCTGCTTTAATCTGGTACAAAAGGGCAACCTGCGCTTAGAATTTCATTTCCGAGAAGCGCTTCGGACCACCGTGAACGTCGTCGCCTACGCCGAATTCGAGTCCGTGCTGGAAATCGACAAGAACCGCAACGTCATCTACGACTACTGAGATGGACACCCTGCAGATCGCCCGTCTACTGGCGATGGATCCGAACACCGCGTCCGTCTTTGGCGGCGTCGTACCCCGAGATGGACTGCCTGCAACAATTGACGCTTTGCCGATCGCCTTCGTGTGCAACACCGACGACGGCGACGAACCGGGCGAACATTGGATAGCGCTGTACCTGTCCTCCGACGGCCGCGGCGAATACTTCTGTTCGTACGGTCTGCCGCCTCGCCACGCGGCGTTCCGCACCTTCTTGAACAAACACTGTTCCGAGTGGACTCATAATAGCAAGAGACTTCAGAGTGGTGTGTCTAACGTTTGCGGACAATATTGCGTCACTTATATCATGCTTCGTTGTAACGGCGCTCCTATGAGAACTTTCGTCAACGCTTTCCACACCGATCTGGTCGCTAACGATTGTCGCGTGTTCGATTGGATTAGGCTGCTAAAAAAGGGTATACCGTACTATCGCGTATCATACTGAGCCTCTGGCGCGGTGGTCGCTCCACCCGTAAGCTCGCCCTCGAACCTCTGGCGCGGTGGAGACACCCGTAAGTTCGCGACCTCTGGCGCGATGGTCACCATTCGCAAGTCGCCTCCACTTCATCTTCATCTTCATCATACCCAGCTCGTTGTATCCAATCGCATACGATCGCCTCGTTTGTACTGCTGCCGCTTTGTTGTATTCAATAAAATACGTGTGCACCGTACGATTGTGTTCGTCTCCTTACTAGGTTAACGACCCTTCGGTAAACGTAACTAGGTCCATGCTCGTTCCTCCTCCAGTCGCTAGGGGGCGCTTACGTCACGCACGCTCGGCTACCACCGCCAGGGGGCGCTCTGACGCTCTCTGATTGGCTGCGCGCACTCATTAGCGGTGGGCGATATTAGGGTGTTTTGCCTTTGATGTTTGGTCACGTGATTTTGCGGCGCAATGATGTCTCAGAAACTTCCACTAACTACTTACGACCACCGCGGTGACCGACCTGTGTAGCCGATCGCTAGGCGTGACGGTGGACAGTCGCAGCATTGACCGCAGCCACCGTCTTGGAAAACCGAATGGAGATAAGCCACGACCAATAATCGTAAAGTTCACCAACTATGAACAACGACAGAAGATCTTCTCCGTCAAGCGAAAGCTCAAGGGAACAAAAACCGCCATAACGGAGAATCTGACGAGGAGACGTAGTGCTTTGCTGCAAAAAGCACGGTCTACTACTGGAGTGACAGCGGTTTGGTCAATGGATGGGCGCATTGTCTGTCTTACGTCATCTGGGCGAAAGGTGAATATTACCACTGAGCGCGAGCTCCAGCAACTTGGACGTTGAGTGTAGTGTAGTGTCTCCAGATACAATCAAAATCTGACTTTAATGTAAAAAAAAAAATGGCGATGTATCTGCAAGCTATAAGCATTCTGCCTACATACACTGGCGTCACTAATACGTGTACTCATCCGTATTTGTTTTTTGCCCATTTTGTTTTGTTCTTTTGTAATTCTGACTATTTAATTAACACTGTCCAAGCATTATTTGTCTATGTTAATGTCACAGCATTGTATGTTTTTTTGATATCATTGCACTTTTCAATATCACAAATGTTCTCGTTAACGCGTTTCATTTTAGCACCTATGCTCCATTTGTGGATATTAATTGTTGTACCAATTACTGTTAATATGACGTCAAGTTATGTCAAGTTCACGTGTAACGGACTTTGAACATGGCTAGAAATGGTTTTCCTTTTAACGATGATGATTCCTTTTTAAGAAATGTTGGAGGGTTAACAGTTAACTCTTTAAATCACATCTTACAAATAAACGAATTCAATGAAAGTTTATCAGATGGAGAACTTGAAATTATTAAACATTCTCCATATTTTACTGATGAAGAATTAATAGACAAAATAAAAAACAAGCAGAATACTTTTGTAGTGTTGAGTCTAAATTGTCAAAGCCTTAATGCGTAAAGGGATCAAATTAATATCAAATTAGAAAATTTAAGAAACAACAGCTGTGAAATTGGAGCCATTTGTTTGCAAGAAACATGGTTATCCAATGACTCCAACATTTCTTTGCTGCAAATAGATGGTTTTACATTAATCTCTCAAGGTAAAATTTGTAGTGCTCATGGTGGCCTATCGATATAACTTAGTAATAAATATGACTATAAAATATTATCTATTAACAATGTATCAAATGTATGGGAAGGACAGTTTATTGAGATAACTGGAAATACTATCCAAAATTATAAAAATAAAAAAAAATTATACTGGGAAATAGGTATAGACCACCAAGAGATGTTATTGAGAATTACAAGACCTTTATTGACGAATTAACCCCGATACTCACTCATTTACAAAAACTAAAGAGTGAAGTTATCATAGCAGGTGATTTTAATATTGACTTACTGAAAATCAAAGAAAAACCTGTATTTAGTGAATACTTTGACATGATCAGTGCACAAGGCTTCTTTCCTAGAATCACATTGCCTACCATATTTTCAGAACATCGTGGTACACTTATTGACAATTTTTTATGTAAACTGTCAGAGGGGTCATTGAACTCCACTTCTGGCATTTTAATCAACCAAATTTCTGATCATCTTCCCTGTTTCATTTGCATGGACTGCATAGTAACTCGAGACACGGTACCCAAATTCATAACAATAACACAGAAAAGTCCGGATTCGCTAAATATATTTATATTAGAATTAATACACTCAAACATTTATGATAAACTAAATAAGAATATTGATGGTAATCCCAACGAAAATTATAACATTCTTGAAGAAATTATTTTAAATACTATGATTAAATGCTTACCCACTAAGACAATGAAATATAACAAACATAAATATAAAAAATCGTCTTGTATTACTCAAGGTATTATTAGATCAATAACGTTTAGAGATAAGCTATATCTAAAAATGAAGCAAACTACTATAGACAGAGCAAGATATCAGGTCCTTAAAACTAATCTGCATGCTTATAATAAAATTCTTAAAAAAAATATTCGTCTGGCCAAAAAAAATATATTTTGAATCGAGATTTGAGAAACATAAGAACAACATTAAAAAAACATGGTCAATTATTAAAGAAATAATTAATGAAACAACAAAGACTGAACAAATTCCTAACTCTTTTAAAATTGATGGAACCACTGTTACCGATAAAACGGATATTGCCAATCAATTTAATTTATTTTTTTACAAATATTGGTCCCAAACTTGCATCACAAATAAGTAGTAACGGCAAATGTCATAGAGATTATTTGAAAAACCAGACCATACATAAATTCACGTAAAAACCTATAAGTGAAGATACTACAATTAATATAATTCACTGTATGCATCCTAAATCTAGTAGTGGCAACGACGGCATATCAACTATATTATTAAAAACAATAAAACATGAAATTTGTAAACCTGTCACCACAATACTCAATCAATCTTTGTCAACAGGTATTTTTCCTGACAAACTAAAAGTTGCTAAATTAATACCACTATTCAAAAAAGGTGATAATACCATTTTTGATAACTACCGTCCAATTTCGATCTTACCAGCAATTTCTAAACTATTTGAGAGAGTCATATTTGACCAACTACACGAATACTTCCACAATAGAGAGCTATACTACAGTAGTCAATATGGCTTCAGAGAGTAACATTCAACCGAACTTGCCACCCTTGAAATAATAGACAGAATTATTCAGGAAATGGACAAACATCTAACTCCAATAAATATATATATTGATCTATCAAAAGCCTTTGATACAATAGACCATAACATACTCATGGATAAATTAAAGCACTATGGCATAAAAGGCACAGCACTTAACCTCTTTAAGAACTATTTATCAAATCGTAAACAGTATGTACAATTTGGACACGTAAAATCTAAAGAAGCATATATTACTACTGGTGTCCCGCAAGGGTCGATATTAGGACCTTTGTTGTTCATTATATACATTAATGACCTACCAATTGCTAGTGACCTTTTCAACTTCATAACTTATGCTGACGATACAACCCTAACCAGTACATTAGATGTCTTTAATCGACCCGGTGACTTAAATAACAATATAAACGAAGAACTAAACAAGATATGTGACTGGCTTAACGTAAACAAACTTGCTCTAAATGTTGACAAAACTAAAGCTATGATTTTTCATATGCCACAAAAGAAAGTAGAAAAGCCTGTGCTATTAGTAAATGGAACTGTAATTGAATATGTAAATAACTTCAACTTTTTGGGCATCACATTAAATAATCACTTGAACTGGGACAGTCACATAAACAAAGTAGCATACAAAATATCTAGAACCACTGGAATTCTAAAAAATGCACACACTGCTCCTATTTATAAAGAACTAAAATTATTAAAGGTCAGTGACATCTACAAGCTACAAGAACTTAAGTTTTATCATAAATTAATAAATAAACAACTACCTGAATATTTTTATAATATACCTTATACTAACACTTTTGAAATACATCAATATGACACACGAGACAAAAATCGCTTATTTATGTCAAGAAATAATCATGTTTTCGCAAACAAATGTATTAGATACAGCATGATTAGAACTGTTAACAATAGTCCAAATGATATTACTGACAAAGTCCATACTCATAGTCTATATGGTTTCTCCAGTTACATAAAACAATATCTTCTTGGTAATTATGAATACAACTGTACCAAAACAAATTGTTACATTTGCCGAAATCAGGGCATACGTGTATAGTTATTTATTTGTGTAATTAATATGTAGGTATATCTTGTAGGCAGCCATACATATGCATATATGTACATGGATGTGCTTGTATACATATAGTTTATACATGTATATATATATATATATATATATATATATACTAAATATATATATATATATATATATATATATATATATATATATATATATATATATATATATATATATATATATATATATATATATATATATATATATATATATATATATATATATATATATATATATATATATATATATATATATATATATATATATATATATATATATATATATATATATATATATATATATATATATATATATATATATATATATATATATATATATATATATATATATATATATATATATATATATATATATATATATATATGTATGTATATATATATATATATATATATGATTACTATATAATTATAAACTTAGTACTTTTATTATTGCTATCACTTGTATTCGTAATTTTTAATATAATATTTTCAATTGCTTGACTAAACCAGTGGTGGCTCCCATGATAGCGACATACTCAATGTCTTAATGGGAGTCTCCGTGACCATTTATTTTATTTATTTTGTTTATATGTCGATTGTGCTACATTTACTTGGTCAAAATAAATGAGTCTGAGTCTGACCTGCATGTGGGAACAGCTGTTGGGACTCCTAACCGTTACAATTCAAATTAGGTTTCCTGACATTGTCAACTTGCTACTTTAGAGCTGCCACGATTCCCAGACGGAGAGAGAAATAATCGGGAGTGAGGTGAATACCGTCACACAGAAGTGATGGCAACATGGAATTAAAGCGTTGGTGCTTCAACACAGACATACGAGTATTTGGCACTGCTATGCGTGAACACAGTCGTTTTAGTGATTTGTTAAACAACTCGGCTTTAACTGTGAAATCTGCTGTCTTAGCTTTAAGGCGTCCAGCCCCCCTGGGCAGCACAGGGCAGAACAACACGGATTTAACTCCGAAGTCGTTTACGCAGCGCCTAGCAGCCGAAATAGGTCAAGTGCCAATCTGCACTAACATTGTCGATGTCGCACGTGCCGATTTCAAAGATGACCAAATCGTAAGTTTTCTTGGAAAGTTATCTGAATAAGCCGTTGCCGACCAGTTTGGAGATTGTTTCTCCACCGCGACCGCAGAAATCGAGTTGGGTGCGCAACGGGTTAAACTCAAAGTTGTCTCTATTAGTTTTACGAATGAATTGCTCGAGTCGAGCCACGAAACTGTGACTTGTGATTAGCACGAGCGACATTTTTAGAACTTGTACGGTGACCTATTTACGAAGCAAACTCGCCGAGCTTCTCACGGCCTCGAGGGCGAAATCTCCTTTTGCTGGCTCGCGGTGTTGAGCGTGTGGCCGATCACAAATCGTCAAACAAACGCAAATAACGTGTAACAAATCAATTCAGAAGCTCGGATGATGTTCGTATGGCGCAGCAAAGAAAAGTGATTTAAAACATGGTCCCGCTCGCTATCTGCAAATTTTCCCAGCGTGCACCGCTGGCCAGTAATATTTCCCGAAAAAGTCACATGATCGGTTGGTGTAATTGGGCCCGCTTAATTAAGCGCCTTACCGATAGAGGGGTGTGCAGGATAGAAATGGGAACAGGTTGTTTGTTAAACGTTGTCCAGCCCCACAAAAAGGTTTTTCATCCTATAGGCCAAAAATTCATATACGGTTGTCATGGCGAACGAGTTATCTATTCGGTAGCGGCAATCGTTTATTATCGCTCAATATCATTTTATGGAAATTTTCGCGTTTTTTAATGATGGATTATCAAAATCTCCTATGGCCGCAATGGCGGACGGCTTTACTTCAACCGCCGTATGTTTTGGACGGATTATTTGATAGTTTTAACGACAAATCTTTGTCGGATGTTGACGATCGAAACAACAATGATGTTGGCGAACTTAGCGACCGCCCGAGGCAAAACGGACACTGACAGCGGGAGTATTTTCGATGGCTTCTCGGACGTCAGTGATGATGAATGTGACGGTGTAAACGCTGAGGATGAGCTGCGCACTGAACTATCAATGCTGGATGATACGTAGTTTTATTTTTGGTAGAAGAAAAACGTGTATGTGAATCCGTCAACATGCAAAGTTTGATTGGAATCGGTCCAGTAGCGATGAATGCGTTAGCAAATATACAAATGAACACTTCTGTCATATATGTTTAAAATACAGATACATAACTTGTTTTTCACTTTCTCATATTCCACAAAATGTACTCTATATTGTATTTTATATCATAGTACACTCCTGTAGCAAGATCAACATTAGTAGTTTACATTAAATATGTACATTGGCATACAACTGCGTTCAGCAACTGCAAAAACGTTAAAATCGTGGCGGCCATCTTGGACTGCTGGTTACCATGACGACAAAATGTAAAATGATATGGCTCATTTTACTCGCTGATTATCGTACTTTCAGAATATATAAAATATTCCTATTAAAAAAATGCATTTTTGTTGCTGAAATCTTGACATGAACTGATGCAGATTTTCTTTCAGATTCACTGGGAATGCAGTATTCAGTGGTCACAGCAGATCAGGGCTGTAGTACTGAAATGGTTAAGGGTGGCTCTCATGATAGCGACATTGTCATAGTGTCAGTGAATTTATGTGATTGCTACATTCAGATACAAGTAAGAGATAATGATAAGTATCAACACATAATAAATTAAACACGTCTCCATATACCAACCTCTAAACAAACAGCGAGTTTGATCCCTGATCAATGCAACAGTACCAAGTCATTACTCTCAATACAAGCATATTATCTTAGTCTTATACATATATTAACATTTTATCACAAATGTTTTGAAGTTGATATATGATTTCGTATATGGATTTGTGTAATTTATTATATGATAATACTTAATAAATTAGCGTCATCTCTTACTTGTAAGTAAATGAATGTATTCAAATACATTCACGTCAATTGTTTACTCCTGCCAAGTCCTGCTGATCGTGTGCTCGGTCCATTCGGCGCTTCCTACCACCATCCCGACCAGAGACAGAGGCAGTTCGGAACCATTCCTGGATGACTAGCTTTATGTCATGCTCATGGTTCAAGTTTCGGACAGCATCTGAAATATTAACATAACAATTAGGGGAAAGTCCCTAACGCGCACCCCCACTTCGTTTTTTGTTAATAATTTTGAACATGCTGTTTAAAAATACGGTTTGCTTTTATTTATCAACGCGGGTACAATAGTTAAACAATGTGTATGCATATCAACTGATAATTAATTTTTTTTATTTTATTAGAGAAAGAAAGAAAACGGCATGTGGGGCACTTTGGGGGAGTGTGCCCCCAAAGCGCCCCAGATGCTTCCCAAAAGCGCACATGCGATGCGAATAAAATTATACAGCATTTCTCTGCAATTAAAGCAAACGTAAGGCCTAATAATTACTTAGACACAGTGTAGGCTTACATTCGCCAACTCTGCTGTTAGTCTACATAAAGATGATTACAATTACGGGTACAATTATTTAACTGCAATGAAAGCAAACGTTAGACACGGTCTACAGTCGCCGACTTCGCTACTGCTCTGTACGCCACGGTGATTATAATTACGGATACAATTATACCATTTAAATGCAATTCTAGCATAAATTGTTAGACACAGTGTACAATCACCTACCCTGTTACTAGTCACACACAAAGATCACATGTTATTGCCACATTTCTCGTGGTGCCACTGGCAAAACTCTGCAGCATTGCAGCCAATTCTCAGTCGGTGGGTCTTTGTACACCTCGTTGCAGTAGATACATCGATACACACTTACTGTGCGGCCTGAACCAGGCCTCTTCTTCGGCCTGTGGTTGTCGTGCCTTTTCGTTTGCAGGTGCGCGTTTTCCCTTGTGAAGCTCACGTCTGTCCGACTTCTTGACAGACACCTCACCTGCGCGACTCTTCGTCTTCTCGCCCAGTTTAATTTGTTTTGAACGTAGCAGATCATTGTACGGCGAAGACGTGAGAAGTTCGGAAGACAGCGTCCGACGTTTCCCCGCGCGAGGCCCCGCCTTAGGTAGTGGGAATACGCTTAGCACGTAAGCTTTCAGTGACGTCACGCACGCAGTAGCGTTACTCGGTGCTGATGTCGCATCGCTCGTGAAGGTGACAGCTTGAGGTAGCTTCGCGCGTGTAGTTGGACTCGCAGGCGATGTTGCATCGCTCGTGGAGGCGATGTGCTCGTTCCCGTCGTCCGTCATCATTGATGGAGCAAAGTCGGCTTCTGTGAATACATCTGGGTTAAAAGGCCACAGTCCACAGGAGGAGAATCCGGCTACGCCCTTGTCCAGTGTCGAAGCTTTTGCGAAAGCCTCGCCAAACAATGCCGCGATGGAGTTGAAGCAGATTCGCTTCCCTGGATGGTTCACCATCCACCTATCGCGTGCCTGCCCGTAGTATTGCGTTAGCGGGCTGAAGTAGGTCTTGTTGAGAGGCTGTAGCTTGTGCGTGGTGTGAGGCGGGAACGAAATCATCTCTATTCCATTCGCTCTGGCGTACTCAATCACTTCATATCACTTGTGGCTGACATGGCCATCCACAAACAGCACAACTTTTTGGAAAGTGTTGGTTTGACGTGATCAACAAAGTGCTTCAGCCACTTTATAAACACTGTACTGTCCGTCCATCTACTGTCCGTCCACCCACTGTACGTCCATCCAATGTCCGTCCATCCACTGTCCGTCCATCCACTGTCCCTCCGTCCACTGTCCGTCCACCCACTGTCCGTCCATCCACTGTCCGTCCATCCACTGTCCGTCCGTCCACTGTCCGTCCATCCACTGTCCGTCCACCCACTGTCCGTCCATCCACTGTCCGTCCATCCACTGTCCGTCCATCCACTGTCCGTCCATCCACTGTCCCTCCGTCCACTGTCCGTCCGTCCACTGTCCGTCCGTCCACCCACTGTCCGTCCGTCCACTGTCCGTCCGTCCACTGTCCGTCCGCCCACTGTCCGTCCGTCCACTGTCCGTCCGTCCACTGTAAGTCCGTCCACCCACTGTCCGTCCACCCACTGTCCGTCCACACATTGTCCGTCCACCCACTGTCCGTCCGTCCACTGTCCGTCCACCCACTGTCCGTCCACCCACTGTCCGTCCACCCACTGTCCGTCGTCTACTGTCCGTCGTCCACTGTCCGTCCATCCACTGTCCGTCCATCCACTGTCCGTCCGTCCACTGACCGTCCGTCCACTGTCCGTCCACCCACTGTCCGTCCACCCACTGTCCCTCCGTCCACTGTCCGTCCATCCACTGTCCGTCCATCCACTGTCCGTCCATCCACTGTCTGTCCACCCACTGTCCGTCCACCCACTGTCCGTCCATCCACTGTCCGTCCATCCACTATCCGTCCACCCACTGTCCGTCCACCCATTGTCCGTCCGTCCATTGTCCATCCGTCCACTGTCCGTCCACCCACTTTCCGTCCACCCACTGTCCGTCCATCCACTGTCCGTCCACCGACTGTCCGTCCACCCGCTGTCCGTCCACCCACTGTCCGTCCACCCATTGTCCGTCCACCCATTGTCCGTCCATCCACTGTCCGTCCGTCCATTGTCCGTCCGTCCACTGTCCGTCGGCACTCCCACCGTACCAGGTGGACTACCGAGAAGCAGGCGGTCGTTCATCTTCTTTCTGGGGAAGATCACGAATAGAGGGATATGTCGCCCGTGTGCGTTCATGCTGCATAGTATGGTGACTGTCTTTCATCGTTCGCCGCTCGTTATCGTCCCGACCTGCTTCTGAACCTTCGTTGCGATGATTCGGCCAGGTTTGTGGACAGCCGTCAACCCGCTCTCGTCTGTGTTCCACAATCGAGAACCATCGATCTCTCCCAGGTCATCCAACAGCGCCCTCCAGATTCCGAAGAACTACCTGCAGCTTGTTAAAGCCCACTGCCCGACAAATGCTTGTCGGCTCCTGCTCTCTCACAGATAGCGTGTTGTTGCGATCAAGAAATCCGTTCAACCAGTGCCGCCCCACCATCTTTTTGGTCTTGTCGAATGGATGCGAC